>BLSH010323803.1:1321018-1331530 GCA_018402905.1 Glandirana rugosa | reverse complement strand
ACAGTGAATAATTTTGACAGGTGGTGAAGAAGTTTTTTTTTCTCCTTACCACTTGTTTTTAACTCCTAAAATCCCATACCGCTGTGCTGTAGCCATGTGCATTGCACGCGGTTGCAGCGCAGCCCAATTGAGTTGAATGGGCTGAGTTGTTAAGCAAGCGCAGTGCAGTGCACTAGTGGGGTCTTTCACACGGCTTTCTGTCCAGTGGACTCTGTTTTGTTCAGGGATCGATCCATTGATCCCCACTGAGCAGGCGGGTGACAGGTCCGTCTCCGTTCACTGTGCAGAGACCTGCCAGAGCCACGCTCTCCTCTCCACCTGTCCATTTTCATCCGATCCACTACACATATAAAAAATAGGACCTCCATCTGTCTGGATTTCACGGATCGGATCGGATAGCAGCGGGTGTCAGTGGACATGTCAACGTTGACATCTGCCGCTCCATAGAGGTGAATGGAGCGTCTGATCAGGTCCACCTGAAAAACTGTCAGGCTGACCTGATCAGAAGCCCCATCTGAAAGGGCCCTTAGATCCCTTTCACACTGGGGCGCTTTACAGGCGCTATTGCGCTAAAAATAGCACCTGTAAAGCGTCTCCCCATTCAACCCAGTGTGTCCTTTCACACTGAGGCGGCTCAGGGCGGTGCTCCTGTGGGAGTAAAATTAAACTCCTGCAAGCATGATTTTTCAGGAATGTGGGGAGCTCCACCGCCCCTGCCATTGGATTGAATGGGCAGCGCTCCCAAAGCGGCTGTACACCGCTCCAGGAGCGTCAAACGCCGGCACTTTTAACCCCTGTTTAACCCCTTGTGGGGGGGTTAAAAGTGCCGTGCTGCCGCCCGAATAGCGGCGCCATAGCGCTGCTATTACAGCGGTAGATCACCGCTAAATTGGCGGCAGTTTACCGCTGACGAGCGGGCGGTCCCAGTGTGAAAGGGGCCTTAGTGTTCGGGTTTGGCTTGAAGAAAAGGTGGCAACCCTACCCATCCTGGTGACCTGACTTTTCTCTACTGTAGTTAAGCAATACAGCTTAGTTACTTCCCTGCCCCCAGCCTGTGATTGGACAGTGAAGGAGCAGAAAGTTATTGGTGAGCAGAGTTTTAAACACACATGCGTGTTTAACATACAGTGTATATATATATATATATATATATATATATATATATATAAACACTGCATATACAGTTATGCTCATACGTTTATATACCCTGGCAGAATTTATGATTTCTTTGCTATTTTTCAGGGAATATGAATGATAACACAAAAACATTTCTTTCACTCATGGTTAGTGTTTGGCTGAAGCCATTTATTATCAATCAACTGTATTTACTCTTTTTAAATCAGAATCACAACAGAAACTACCCAAATGACCCTGATCAAAAGTTTACATACCCTGGTGTTTTTGGCCTGATAACATGCACACAAGTTGACACAAAGGGGTTTGAATGGCTATTAAAAGTAACCATCCTCACCTGTGATCTGTTTGCTTGTAATTAGTGTGTGTGTATAAAAGGTCAATGGGTTTCAGAAATTCCTGACAGGCCCTTGCATCCTTCATCCAGTGCTCCACTGACGTTTCTGGATTCTGAGTCATGGGAAAAGCAAAAGAATTGTCAAATGATCTGCGGGAAAAGGTAGTTGAACTGTATAAAACAGGAAAGGGATATAAAAAGATGTCCAAGGAATAGAGAAGGCCAATCAGCAGTGTTCAAACTCTAATCAATAAGTTAAAAATGAGGGGTTCTGTGGAAACCAAACCATGGCCAGGTAGACCAACTAAAATTTCAGCCACAGCTGCCATGAAAATTGTTTGGGATGCAAAGAAAAACCCACAAATAACTTCAGGTGAAATACAGAACTCTGAAAACATGTGGTGTAACTGTTTCAAGATGCACAATAAGGAGGCACTTGAAGAAAGATGGGCTGCATGGTCGAGTCGCCAGAAGAAAGCCATTACTATGCAAATGCCACAAAGTATCCCGGCTTACAATACGCCAGACAAGCCTCAAACCTTCTGGCACAAAGTCATTTAGAGTGATGAGACCAAAATTTAACTTAATACCGTATATTGTCCCCTTTAACATCAATAACAGCTTGAAGTCTTTTGTGGTATTTGTGGATGAGTCTCTTTATCTTCTCAGATGGTAAAGCTGCCCATTCCTCTTGACAAAAATCCAAGTTGTGATTGAAATTTTGAGTTGGTCTACCTGACCGTGGTTTGGTTATAACAGAACCCCTCATTTTCCACTTCTTGATTAGAGTTTGAACATTGCTGGTTGGCATTCTCAATTCCTTGGATATCTTTTTATATCCCTTTCCTGTTTTATACAGTTCAACTACCTTTTCCCGCAGATCATTTGACAATTCTTTTGCTTTTCCCATGACCCAGAATCCAGAAACGTCAGTGAAGCACTGGAGGAAAGATGCAAGGGTCTGTCAGGAGTCCAGAAGCTCATTGGCCTTTTATACACACACACTAATTACAAGCAAACAGATCACAGGTGAGGATGGTTACCTTTAATAGCTATTCAAACCCCTTTGTGTCAACTTGTGTGCATGTCATCAGGCCAAAATCACCAGGGTATGTAAACTTTTGATTGGGGTAATTTGGGTAGTTTTTGTTGTCATTCTGATTTAAAAAGAGTAAACACAGTAGATTGATAATAAATGGCTTCAGCCAAACACTAACCATGAGTGAAAGAAAGCTTTTTGTGTTACCATTCATATTCTCTGAAAAATGGCCAAGAAATCATAAATTCTGCCAGGGTATGTAAACTTATGAGCACAACTGTATTCGGTATCTCACAAAAGGGAGTACACTCCTCACATTTTTGTAAATATTTTATTATATCTTTTCATGTGACAACACTGATGAAATGACCCTTTGCTACAAATGTAATGTGAGTGTACAGCTTGTATAACAGTGTAAACTTGCTTCAACACACAGCCATTACTGTCTAAACTGTTGGCAACAAAAGTGAGTACACCCCTAAGTGAAAGTGTCCAAATTGGACCCAATTAGCCATTTTCCCTCCCCGGTGTCATCTGACTCGTTAGTGTTACAAGGTATCAGGTGTGAATGGGGAGCTGGCATATTAAATTTGGTGTTATCACTCTCACTCTCTCATACTGGTCACTGGAATTTCGACATGGCACCTCATGACAAAGAACTCCTGAGGATTTGAAAAAAAGAATAGTTGTTCTATATAAAGATGGCCTAGGCTATCAGAAGATTGCCAAGACCCTGAAACTGAGCTGCAGCACTGTGGCCAAGACCATACAGCAGTTTAACAGAACAGGTTCCACTCAGAACAGGCCTCGCCATGGTCGACCAAAGAAGTTGAGTGCACGTGCCCAGTGTCATATCCAGATGTTGTCTTTGGGAAATAGACGCATTGCTGCAGAGATTGAAGGGGTGGGGGGTCAGCCTGTCAGTGCTCAGACCATACGCCGCACACTGCATCAAACTGGTGTGCATGCATGGCTGTCGTCCCAGAAGGAAGCCTCTTCTAAAGATGATGCACAAGAAAGCCCGCAGTTTGCTGAAGACAAGCAGACTAAGGACATGGATTACTGAAACCATGTCCTGTAGTCTGATGAGACCAAGATAAACTTATTTGGTTCAGATGGTGAGGGAACCATGAATGCCAACATGTGCTGTGACATACTGAAGCAGAGCATGATTCCCTCCCTTCAGAGACTGGGCCGCAGGGCAGTATTCCAACATGATAACGACCCCCAACACACCACTCCAAGATTACCACTGTCTTGCTAAAAAAGCTGAGGGTAAAGGTGATGGACTGGCCAAGCATGTCTCCAGACCTAAACCCTATTAAGCATCTGTGGGGCATCAAATGGAAGGTGGATAAGTTCAAGGTCTCTAACATCCACCAGCTCCGTGATGTCATCATGGAGGAGTGGAAGAGGACTCCAGTGGCAACCTGTGAAGCTCTGGTGAACTCCATGCCCAAGAGGGTTAAGGCAGTCCTGGAAAATAATGGTGGCCACACAAAATATTGACATTTTGGGCCAAATTTGGACATTTTCACTTAGGGGTGTACTCACTTTTGTTGCCAGAGGTTCAGACATTAATGGCTGTGTGTTGAGTTATTTTGAGGGGACAGAAAAGTGTAATTTCTTCAGTGTTGTCACATGAAAAGATGTAATAAAATATTTACAAAAATGTGAGAGGTGTACTCACTTTTGTGATATACTGTATATACTGAGAGCTTGTCTGTAATTCACTTTCCTGAAGAAGCACGCAGCGACCCATGAAACGCAACTGTGTCGGAAGTTGCAGCAAGCCACCCGATCTCAATAGGGTTGTTGATTCAGTCTTATACTGTGTAGCACAAATACAATTTACATATGGAATTGTGTGTCATGTTATGTCTTGAATATATGTTTCAATGATTTTTAAACTTTATACAATTAATGTTTTACTTTTTTAATTATGTGGTACCTCTAAAGTCCTTAATACCTGTCCATATGGTCTTTTTGTGTAAATCTGTATGCCGCACACCTAAATGGCTCTTAGAGTCACCCTTCTCTCTTCCAGGCTGAATAATGCTATGTAAGAGATAAAAACAGGAGGCCTATAACAAATTAAATTCAGTTACTTACACTAGCTGGATTTAAAAACACATTCTATTATTAGTTAAAGTGATTGTAAAGTCTCGTTTTTAAAAAAAAATATCAAACATATACGTACCTCCTCTGTGCAGTTGATTTTGCACAGAGCAGCCCGGATCCTCCTCTTCTTGGGTCCCTGTTCTGCTCTCCTGGCCCCTCCCTCCTATCTAGTGCCCCCACAGCCAGCAGCTTTCTATGGGGGCACCCAAGCCAAGTCAGAGCTCCGTGTATCCATTCAGGCACAGAGCCCCGACTCGGCCCTGCCCCCTCTCTCACCTTATTGGCTAACCGATTTTGATTGACAGACATGGGAACCAATGGCGCCGCAGCTGTGTCTCAGCCAATCAGGAGGAGTGTCCCGGATGGCTTAGACATTCCTGGACATCGCTGGAGAGAGAAGGTGCTCAGGTGAGTAATTAGGGGGTGCTGGGGGGGGGGGGGGGGCTGCTACACACAGAAGGTTTTTTTTATCTTAATGCAATAGAAAAAAAACCTTCTGACTTTCCACCCATTGAAATCTGAACTCTAGGCAGATTCTTTTGCAGCTTTGCATTCTGCCTCTTGCAATATCCATACAGAAAAAGCTCAGGCTGGGTAGGGAGAAGCAGCAGAAGGATCCAACCAATTGTGCTGAAAGGCAAGGTGCATGCTGAAAGGAGGAGAGAGCATTGATAGAGTGATAGAGAGCTGTGCTCTTCAGTCTGCGTCTTCTCTTTTCACTTTCCAGTCACAGGCTGAGAGAGGGGCAAGATCAGTAATTGTTACTGAATTGCAGCCATGAAAAACAATGTCTTCTGTTCTGCCAAAGAGGACTGAGCTGTGACAAAGCTGTGTAAATCTCAGAACAGAATGGAGAGAATTACAAATACTCTGGCAGGTAAAACAGCCCTGTTAAGAGTATTTCAACTTTGTATTCAGCTCTTTTTCCAGAATTAAAGTGACACTAAACACTGTACAAACTAAGGTCACTGTGACACTGTACAAGCTAAGGTCCCTCAACATGGATCAAAGGGTGAGCACCTGGATTGAAAATTGGCTACAAGGGAGAGTCCAGAGGGTGGTGATAAACGGGGAGTACTCAGAATGGTCTGGTGTAGAAAGTGGGGTTCCCCAAGGTTCTGTCCTGGGACCAATCCTATTCAATTCATAAACGACTTGGAGAACGAGGTGAAGAGCTCAATCTCAATATTTGCGGATGATACCAAGCTAAGCAGAGCAATAAATTCTCCACAGGATGTGGAAACCTTGCAAGAAGATCTGAATAAATTAATGGGGTGGGCAGACAAGTGGAAGATGAGATTTAATGTAGAAAAATATAAGATAATGCATTTGGGTACCAGGAACAAGAAAGCAAACTACTCACTAGGGGGAGAGCCTCTGGGGGAATCTAGGATGGAAAAAGACCTAGGGGTCCTAGTGGAGAACAGGCTCAGCAGTGGCATGCAATGTCAAGCTGCTGCAAGCAAAGCTAACAAAGTGTTGGCATGCATCAAAAAAGGGATCAACTCCAGGGATAAATCAATAATTCTCCCACTATACAAGCCTCTGGTGAGGCCATAACTGGAATATGCCATCCAATTCTGGGCACCAGTCCTCAGGAAGGACGTCCTGGTATTGGAAAGGGTTCAGAGAAGGGCAACAAAGCTATTTAAGGGATTGGAGAACCTTAGTTATGAGGAAATATTACAAGCACTGAACTTATTCTCTCTGGAGAAGAGACACTTGAGAGGGGATATGATTTCAATGTACAAATACTGTACTGGTGACCCCACAATAGGGACAAAACTATTCAGCGCAAGGGAGTACACAAAGATATGCGGCCATTCCCTAAAAATAGAAGAATGGCGGTTTAACCTTAAAATGCGTAGAGGTTCTTTACGGTAAGAGCAGTGAGGATGTAGAATTCTCTTCCACAAGCAGTGGTTTCTGCTGGGAGTATAGATAAATTAAAAAAACTATTAGATGCACACCTAAGGGACCACAGCATTGAGGGATATACAATGTAATACTGATATAAAAAAACACACACATAGGATGGACTTGATGGACTTGTGTCTTTTTTCAACCTCACTGACTATGTAACTATGTAACTAAATGGGTTAAAAAAATAAAAAAGTCTATTGAAGTACAGTATATTTTCTTATCTCAAAAAGTCCCCTCTATTGCTGTCAGGCTCCCCCAAATTTTTTTTGCCGTTGTGATTAGACTTCATGTTAGAGGGTGGCTATGTTAGTTCTCCATGGTCCCCCTGTATGTAGGAACATAGCCACCCTCACGTGCTCACTCCTGAGATAGACTATAGATAAAGGACTATGGAATTTGCAGTGCGCATGACCTCAGCTAACATGTACTGCTCATTCCAAGCAAGTGAAGCAAGTTTGGGATCTCATGGAGGACGTTACAAGGAAGCAGAATGGTTCAGTAAACAGTTTCATGAAAAATAGTTTACAGGACCATGAAGTATTGGATGTGTATGGATTATTTTCGGAGAAAAGGCCTCGCTTACACTTGTGTTTGGGGAACAGTAAAACGTGCAGCTGAGACATGTTTCTACTGCCCCCCAACCACTTCCACTTGTGCTGCAAAGGCAGCGGGGGGGGGGGGGAGTAAATATGCCATGTTTTTTGCATTTGTGCAGCCAAACTTATCCTTGCCAGTTCTGCCCACTAATTGCAGTCCATTCAACCAAATGGGGGCACCCCACAATTGCGTGTGATTCACACAATTGCAGCGCACTAGTGTGAGGTTCAAGGGGTTTAAGCAGGTGGTGAGGAGGCGATACAGCATCTCCTCACCGCCTGTCAAATGCTTTCCAAAGAACGCAGTTCAGAGAGCCACTCTAGTGTATTGAAACTAAGAATATTGATTGTTGTCTCTTTCTTTCTAAACTCCAGCTCCCCTATTGTACTAATATACCATAATTGTATCTTGGTTGCAGAAAAATAAAAGCGTTCTTTGATTTTTAGAACAAGGCCTTACCTTAGCCCCTGCTGTGTTCATAGAAAACTTTATGACTTCCTGGTATGTGATTTAGGATGGGAGAACCAGTAAGACACAGGAAGCAGTTTGCCAGCTGACCTTATTAGCACACACCCTACACCCATCAACTAGGTTGCACAGCATCCCTAGCATCTCTCTATGAGTGCATTTGCCTAGATTGTTAATGTAAGCTGCCACAGCTGCTATGTTTTACGGTATCCCCAGAGTCTCTCCAATTGGGCCGGGGTCACATGCTAAACTCTCTGGGGCCGCAGGTTGGACACCCCTGATTTAGTGCGAGGGCCTGCATGATTGGATACAGAGTTCATGGATAGACAGGTGGGTCCTCCAATTCCACAGTTCTGGTAAATCTAAAGGAAATTTTACAGAGATTGTACAATCAGATTGTATAGTGTATGGCCACCTTTATACATGTACATAGGAGTGAGAGGACAGAGACATGCAGCTGTGTGCGATTTTGGTTTTATTCTAGCGCAGGTGATTGAGTAACACTTTATTTAGCATATAGTAGCATTAATTGGTGTGTCTTTATATACAGTGCATCTGGAAAGTATTCACAGCACTTCACTTTTTCCACATTTTGTTAAGTTACAGCCTTATTTCAAAATGGATGAAATTCATTATTTTCCTCACATTCTACAAACAATACCCCATAATATTAACAGGAAAAAGTTTGTTTGAAATCTTTGCAAATTTATTAAATCATAAAAAATGAAAAAAAATCACACGTACATAAGTATTCACAGCCTTTGCCATGACACTCAAAATTGAGCTCAAGTGCATCCTGTTTCCACTGATCATCTTTCAGATGTTTCTACAGCTTCATTGGAGTCCACCTGTGGTAAATTCAGTTGATTGGACATGATGTGGAAAGGCACACACCTGGAAAGAGGAGAACCTTCCAGAAGAACAACCATCTCTGCAGCACTCCACCAATCAGGCCTTTATGGTAGAGTGGTCAGAAGCCAAAGGCACATGACAGCCCGCCTGGAGTTTGCCAAAAGGCTCCTGAAGGAGTCTCAGACCATGAGAAACAAAATTCTCTGGCCTGATGAAACAAAGATTGAATTCTTTGGCCTGAATGGCAAGCATCATGTTTGGAGGAAACCAGGCACCGCTCATCAACTGACCAATACCATCGCTACAGTGAAGCATGGTGGTGGCAGCATCATGCTGTGAGGATGATTTTCAGCAGCAGAAACTGGGAGACTAGTCAGGATCGATGGAAGGGTGAATGCAGCCCCGAGACATCCTTGATGAAAACCTGCTCCAGAGTGCTCTGGACCTCAGACTGGGCCAAAGGGTCATCTTCCAACTGGACAAGTACCCTAAACACATATCCAAGATAACAAAGGAGTGGCTATGGGACAACTCTGAGAATGTCCTTGAGTGGCCGAGCCAAAGCCCAGACTTGCACCCGATTGAACATCTCTGGAGTGATCTGTAAATGGCTGTGCATCGATGCTCTTCATCCAACCTGATGGAGCTTAAGAGGTCCTGCAAAGAAGAATGGGAGAAACTGCCCAAAAATAGGTGTGCCAAGCTTGTAGCATGATACTCAAAAATACTTGAGGCTGTAATTGGTGCCAAAGGTGCTTTAACAAAGTATTGAGCAAAGGCTGCGACATGGGGGGTGCATGGGGTTTTTTTCATGTATTGTTTTTAATAAATTTGCAAAAATTTCAAACAAACATCTTTTACAATGTCATTATGGTGTATTGTTTGTAGAATTTTGAGGAAAATAATGAATTTAATCCATTTTGGAATAAGGCTGTAACATAACAAAATGTGGAAAAAGTGAAGCGATGTGAATACTTTCCGAATGCACCGTATACCCGGAGTTTAGCTTTAAGGCTATATTTCAGTTACAGTACAGTAATGCTCTTTCTTAAGATGTGTGTGTGTAAACTCTGTGTCAAATTCAGCAAAATAAGTGGTTTGACAATCCAACATTTGTGAGAGGTATCAAATATGGCCATCTCCGAGTTTATATTGTATGCAGGATATTTAATAATAAAAGCCTACAAACCCCAAAACTGTACATTTTCCCATTCACCTTACCATACCATACTACAGCATATGTTCGCAGCCTGCTCCCATCACGGTGGAAACGCCAGGAAACGGTACTGCTCAAATTACTCCTCCTCACTTCATTCTGAGCTTCTGATAAAAGCCTTTCTGAAAATACAAAGACAACCCAGGTGACCTTAGGCAGGCTTTAATTAGTTTGGGTTCGCTGCCTTTGTCGGGCGGTAACGTCACCTGCCTGTGCTTGTTAAAAAGAAGATTGAGATCAAGGTCGTCAACGTACTGTAAAAACCTATACATACAGAAATCTTTACTGTCTATTGTTTAATGGAAATGTATTTTCAGTGAACACATTTTCTAAGTTATTATTGCAGTGCTTACCTTAAAGTGATATTAAATGCTATTTTTTTTTAAGTTATACTTACCTGCTCTGTGCAACGATATTCAACAGAGCAGTCCATTACGTCCTCTTCTGAAGTCCCCTGCTTGCACTGTCCTCTTCTCCCTGCTTCAGGTCTTCTCCTGCATTACCTGACGAGACAACTTATAGCAACGTGTCTCGTCCATTCATATTGAATTTTTTTTTATCGTAAATTATAGTGAAATTCCATTCGTGACGTTATTATTGAATCTTTTACACAAGTGACTTTTATGTAAAGGTAATTTGTTATCTGTCATTTCTAAAGACATACATATCCAAAAATGTCATGCAACTGCTGGAACTAGAGTTAGAAGAAAAATTGTTCGTGTCCGTCCACTGCAATGGCGGGCTGTTTCCGTCGCTTGGGTTTGATTAATTTCGGACGGATTCCAGTGGACCCAACAGAAACATAAAAGTCTTTCCGAAAATAGT
>BLSH010323803.1:1232757-1267771 GCA_018402905.1 Glandirana rugosa | reverse complement strand
CACTGACGTTTCTGGATTCTGAGTCATGGGGAAAGCAAAAGAATTGTTAAAGGATCTGCGGGAAAAGGTAGTTGAACTGTATAAAACAGGAAAGGGATATAAAAAGATATCCAAGGAACTGAGAATGCCAATCAGCAGTGTGCAAACTCTAATCAAGAAGGGGAAAATGAGGGGTTCTGTTGAAACCAAACCACGGTCAGGTAGACCAACTAAAATTTCAGCCACAGCTGCCAGGAAAATTGTTCGGGATGCAAAGAAAAACCCACAAATAACTTCAGGTGAAATACAGGGCTCTCTGAAAATGTGGTGTGGCTGTTTCAAGATGCACAATAAGGAGGCACTTGAAGAAAGATGGGCTGCATGGTCAAGTCGCCAGAAGAAAGCCATTACTACGCAAATGCCACAAATTATCCAGCTTACAGTACGCTAAACAGCACAGAGACAAGCCTCAAACCTTCTGGCACAAAGTCATTTGGAGTGATGAGACCAAAATTTTGCTTTTTGGCCACAACCATAAACCCTACATTAGGAGAGGAGTCAACAAGGCCTGTGAAACACAGAGGTGGATCGCTGATGTTTTGGGGATGTGCGAGCTACAAAGGCACAGGACATTTGGTCAAAATTGATGGCACTATGAATGCAGTATGTTATCAAAAGATACTGGAGGAACATTTGCATTCATCAGCCAGGAAGTTGCGCATGGGATTTACTTGGACATTACAACATGACAATGATCCAAAACACAAGGCCAAGTCGACCTGCCATTGGTTACAGCAGAATAAAGTGAAGGTTCTGGAGCAGCCATCTCAGTCTCCTGACCTCAATATCATTGAGCCACCCTGGGGAGATCTAAAAAAAAATGCAGTTCATGCAAGACATCCTAAGAATTTCCAGGAACTGGAGGCTTTTTGCCAAGAGGAATGGGCAGCTTTACCATCTGAAAAGATAAAGAGCCTCATCCACAAATACCACAAAAGAGTTTAAGCTGTCATTGATGTTAAAGGGGGCAATACACTGGGGTATATAAACTTTTGATCAGGGTAATTTGGGTAGTTTCTGTTGTCATTATGATTTAAAGAGAGTAAACACAGTTGATTGATAACAAATGGCTTCAGCCAAACACTAACCATGAGTGAAAGAAAAGTTGTGTTCTCATTCATATTCTCTGAAAAATGGCCAAGAAATCAAATTCTGAAAGGGTATGTAAACTTATGAGCACAACTGTATATACACTAAACTGCCTGCACGCCACTAACTAACCTGCTTAATCTACTGCACTCCAACACACTACATTCGGCCGCAGTGTAAGCAGCCTTATATAGTGTGGAGCGTGGACTTACCCCCCTGAGCTATGATTGGCCAAAGGCACACCCAATGTTTGAGTCAAACTTACGTTCGACTCAGACATCAGGACCATCCCTATTGTTAGAACAGGAACTATTTTGAGATCTAGATATTTGTCACTTTTCTAAAAACCTGTGTTTTTCTGTGCTATATGGGCGTTTTATCACTGTTTCATGAACTGATATTTTATCAGCCTTCAGGCCTGTGTGTTAAAAGCAGTGCAAATTCTATTATTTTAGAAACTAGGCATGCTATAGCAATTAAGTATATATCGGAATCCACATGTACTTCTATTTACATAAATTACATTTACTCGTTTGTATTCTAGCTTAGTTTACATTTGTCTCCTAGGGGTTGATTTACAAAAGAAATAATGCAAAGTGAAAGATAGTTAGTAAGGTAAACTTGAGCTCACTTTGAATACCCAATCATGTGCTAGAAAAAAAAAAATGTTTTTTTTTTAATCACCTTCTCACATGATTGGGTAATCAAGATGAACACAGATCCGTCAACATTCAGTTTGCAAAGTGAACAGCTTTAAGCCCCATAGTTTTTCTATTTGTCAGAGCTTGGTGGTTGTGGCCCTACAAGTCACATATTGGCTTTAGCCAAGTCTCCAGACCAGTTTATTGTCCTTCAGACTTTGAGGGGGCCAGACTGTGGCCAGTGGGAGTAGGAAATGCCCTGTTATCAATGGGAGTAAAGAATGCCCCATCATTGGTATTAGTGGTAGAAATATTGCCCCATTGTTGGTATTAGGGGAAGAAATAGTGCCCCGTCATTGGTGTCTTTTGGAGGAATAGTGCCCCATTATTGGTGTCAGGGGAAGGAATAGTGCCCCATCATTGATGTCTTTGGGAAGAATGCAGCGATTCAGTTGGTGTCAGTGGGAGGAATAGTGCCCCATCATTGGTGTCAGTGGAAAGAATAGTGCCCCATTGTTGGGGTCAGTGGTAGGAATAGTAACCTATTGGTTGGGGTCAGTGACAGAAATTATGCCTTGTATCAGTGGGAGAAATAGTGTCCCAAGGGCCTGATAAAGGCAAACCAAGGGCCACATCTGGCCCCTAAGCCACAGTTTGGAGACCACTGTTCATTCCATACCTAACTTTAGTACTCAAAATATTTCACCATCAGCAGCTGATTGTGTTGGATATCTGTGTATTTGACCATTACCGTGTACACAAAATTGCCTCAGCAGCTAGCCCCTAAAACCTATGTGGAATTTTAGCTGGTGTGCAGGGCGAGAAGAGAATTCATGATGCTGTTTGTTCACTAAGGTTCTCTAACAAACCTGTGAGGACTTCGCAGAATAGCTGTATTTATACTGAGATTAGATTACACACAGGTTGAATCTATTTACTAATGTAGCCAAGTGCTCCCTTGGGAGTGGCAGTAGTTGTGGTTCACCTTATAGCTGCCCTCAATCACACCATATCTCACACATCTGTAGACACTGACCAGGCTGGCTCTTGTTTTTGTTGTTTTATTTAGGGGATATAACATGGATGGGGAAAAGGGGTGACTGTGGGATGCCCCAGAAACTATTGTACACGACTTTCATATACAGTCCTGTATATGCACACTTGCACTACAGACTATCCTTCTGCAGGCTGTTACTCCTTACAACTCTCCAGCACTCAGCTTGCTGAGCGTTTCTCCTACAGTTCTCTCATCAGCACTGTACTTGCAGACTATCATGCCTTCACTTCTCTCCAGTACATCACTTGGTTTCCAGCTTGAAAGGAGATTTATCAAGCTTCTCTACTCCTTTCTCTTCACCGCGGCTAGCACAAGGTGAGGCCTACACTGTGTCAGCAGGGCCTCAGGACCACCCATTACAGGCCAGGGATCATGGGCCCCTGAATATGTAGCTTAGTACGTTGGTGCTAGCCAGGCCTTTGATGGACTACAACTTCCAGCCCATCCCTCTTCCAGGTCCCACCGACCTACTTTCCTCTCAGTGACTCTCCTTTCCCTGAACTGGCTCCCAAGGCTTCCACAGACTGTCCACAATTCCTCTCCCAGACTGCTCCAGCACTTTCTCTTCCAGCTCCCAGGGTCTGTCACTCACCAACTCCAGTGGAACACTTTAAAGTCTCTCAGTAGTACCTCTGCTGCTCTCCTGTTCCCTTGCGGGACTCCAGGAATCCCCTCCACTCCAGGCTGCACTCGAACCTCCAGGCCTCAAGGTCACCCCCCCAGACTGGGGGCTTCCTCTAGGGGAGAGGCCTCCACAGCACCTCCTGCTACACCTTCAGACTTCCACCTCCAACAACTCCTCCCAGACTGACCCATCCCCGAGTTTATGAGAAGGCCTGCCCCCTGCCAATCCAGATTGGGGATTGGTCAGGGCTTCTATAGACCTTGTCCCATTTATGATATTCCTTTGATTATGTATTACATTATTGGTTACTTAACAATTATTGTTACAATTATAGACATGTTGCACCGTGACTCCCTCCCTGATGAAGGAATTTACTTACAAAATCCGAAATGAGTTGGGTATTGGACAGCTGTGAACCATTCCAGTGTCGTGGCCTCTCACATGGGGGCCTGGTTTGTCGTTCCAGCTTCTCCTTTAATGTACCGATGCTTTTTTTCTCCTATATGTACATGAATCACTGTGGTCAATTTTAACTCTTGACTATTTTATGGTTTTGTATACTATGAATTTTTAATTGTATTCAATAAAATTTGTCATACCTTTATACTTCAATCTCCCCCATCTATCCTTAAAAGTCCCCTTAGGGGCCATTTTCGTTTTCTCCATTATCCTTTGGATGTGGGTAGATTGGTGTATGGGAGTTACTAGTGAATCCTGACTCGCCTCCTTGAAAATACAGATTATATATATATATATATATATATATATATATATATATATATATTATATATATATATATATATATATATATATATATATATATATATATATATATATACCACTGCCATTTTGTAGTTATTTACACTGTACATTTTGTCATATTTCACATTTCCTGACTACAGAGACCTGCAGCTAGTCACATACCAGCCGTTCCATCCCAGGAATCCCAAGAGAAGAGGATCACAACTAAACTGACTAATCAAACTAACAGTCTATCAGGAGGGGGTTATTATCCTCTTGATAGAACAACATAGCAAAACAAATCTTTAAATCTTCTTCCACCTGCCTTCCCTGCAATGAGGGGTTACAATCCCGCTGCAGGAGCAGAAATAAAGAAAGTCCAGTTTTTTTTTTCTTCAAGGTTCCTGATGGGAGGGGCCCCTCCCCAAGCAACAGGTACTCAAAAGTAATGAAAACAGGAGCAAACTTCACCCCAATGTCCTTGCAGTGAACAGTATCTTTCACTGGGCACAGGGTGGTAAGCTAATTTGTCCTACAGTTCAGGGGAAGGTGCACACTCCGCTACTCCTCCGGCAGTCTATGGAGCATGCTGTCTAGGCTGTACTACATCACCTTCCTAAACATAGTAATGAGGATCAGGCAATCTTACTCGCTGGTCCCCCTCTTCCCCAACTGAAATAGAGTAGCTCCTAGTACCAGGATAGCCTAGGCAGACTCTTCACCTCCTCTCTCCCTGGCTGAATTTGAGTGTTCGATGACTTGACCACATGTTGGCGGTATGTGGCTGCTCTGGTCTGGGTAGTGGAGGGCTTATTGTAGAAAAGTTGGCTGCTGATACTGGGGATTCCTGACCACGGGCCACGATAGCCTCCTTCTCTCTTCCATTGTCCTCCGATTTCGTGGTGGAGTTGCTAGGCCGCAACTCCTCCCCACATTTGGGCAGCAACACCAGGCCCGACTCGGCACTCCGAGGCCTCCATGGCTGCGGAATGCATCTTCCTGACTGCAGGTCCACTCGGTAGTACTGTGGCTCCTGCTGCACGGACGCCAACCGAATGAGTGGCTCGTCACAATGGACAGACCGAGCCCAGGCAGTGACGACCGCGGTCAAAATCCGGCAGTCCGGGCAGATCAGGCACAGCCGCTCCTCTCTGTTAATCACCCCCAATGCGAGTCCCCTGCATGGCTCCAAACGGACCCCGTGTCAATTAGGGTCCTCTTTGGCTTATCCGGCAACCAGGGCAGCGCTGGCAAGGGACGACCACATTGCTCCATCTTCCTATCCCACATGGTGTCTGCTGCAGGCTGCAAGCACTGAGACTCTTCCAGGGCGTGGCGCCACCCCCACGTTACCAGACGTACTGGCGCCTGATAAGCAGGCTTGCAGCATGTCACGTAGCTGTAACCCCTTGTGTGCAGGATGAAACTTTGCAGGTACCCTGACACTGGCAGAACTTGTCCCGACTTGCTGACAGTTGCCGGTAGCAACAGTAATTTGTAGTAGCCACTGTTTGGCTGGAAAGCACACCTCTAACACAGTCACTCCCTCTAGCAACAAAAACAGTCTCAGGTATACTTTACTGTAGGCAGGAGTTGGAGCAAAAAGTTCAGAATGACCAGCTTTTGCAGAGCGCAGAACATATTTGTAATCCATGGGCAGTCGCCTGGCGTGGCTGCCACAGGTAACAGCACATGGTAACAAAGTCACTGAATTGCAGGGTTAATATTTAAGTGTCCGTCCCCAGCGCTGTTTTGGGGCGACTGGGCAAGCAGGCAGCAATACTGTTTGGCGGTTCACGCTGCTTGCTATGGACAACTGCACACTTATTTAGAATAGTTCAAGGGCAGAGCACACAAGTCCTTTTCCACAGTTAAGTCCGCATCGACAATCAAACAGGTTATCACAATCCCCTGGCTCAGTTCTCTTGCGGTTGCTAGGGGCGACGACTGGCAGCCTTGCAGGTAAATCCCGGACGAGCCCTCAAAATGTAGCCAAGTGCTCCCTTGGGAGTGACAGTAGTTGTGGTTCACCTTATAGCTGCCCTTAATCACACCATATATCACACATCTGTAGAGACTGACCAGGCTGGCTCTTGTTTTTGTTGTTTTATTTAGGAGATATAACTTGGATGGGAAAAGGGGTGACTGTAGGATGCCCCAGAAATTATTGTACTTCCATATACTGGGGGCTTCCTCCCAGGTAGAGACCTCCTGCTACATCTTCAGACTTCCACCTCCAACAACTCCTCCCAGATTGACCCAGCCCCGAGTATATGAGAAGGCCTGCCCCCTGCCATTCCAGATTGGGGATTCATCAGGGCTTCCCATGACACGCCAGATGATAACACCTCTTGTCCCACCTTCACTCTAGAAAGTTCCAGTGCTTTCCAGAAGAATGTAGAAGGGTTTAGTGACATCATCTGTTGGACTGCCCCAGTCCTACCTGAGCTACTCCCCAAGCCCAGATCAAAACACTCAGGCCTGCACCTACAGTCAAGCCTGACTAAATTTTGCCTCTCCTAGCAAAAACTCACTACAAAATGCACCTATCACTATGGGAGTGCTACACAATTAGGTGACTTCTGAAGGCAATTGGTTCCACTAGATTTTAGATATGGGTACCAGAGTAAAGGGGGCTGAATACAAATGCATGCCACTTATCAGATAGATATTTGTAAAAAAAAATTGAAAACCATTTATCACTTTCCTTCCACTTCACAATTGTGTGCCACTTTGTGTTGGTCTATCACATAAAATCCCAATAAAATATTTACGTTTTTGGTTGTAACATAAAATGTGTAAAATTTCAAGGGGCAAGAATACTTTTTCAAGACACTGTACATGTAGTATTCCATCCATATCAAGCTTTTCATATTGCTTGGCTTGGAGATGTCCTCATATAATATCTGGCTGTGCCCAGTATGGCTTCAGTATACATTGTATTTTGGATTTTATAGTCTCAAAAAAATTCTTATCAGCTTTTCAATTAATATATGTAGGGTAAGTGCATGTGTTTAGATATGAATGGAGGTCTACTTTAAAGTATAAACATACAAAATCAGCACAAATATAAGAAAAAACACCACCTAATACTAAGCTGCTAGCACATATAGAGTGATTCCACTTTACTCAAATCCAATATTCAACTAAACTAGTAGTGCAGCGCTAATTTAAATAATAAAGATTACCTAAAGTGCTAATGATCAATAATTAATATCACTGTGCATGAGTAAAATAATATTTACCTAAAGTGCTACTCAATCTACTCAATTAATAATGTCACTGTGCATAAATAAAGTGCTGATAACAGTGCAAAAATATAGAAACTGTTGTATAACTTCCAAATAGTGCAAATAAAATGCCACCCTGTGACATTCACCATACATAAAACGTGATGAATATTTCCAATAAAGTTCAGGGGTCAGTGTAGTGTTCCTCTCAAACTCGATCTCCAGCTCCTCAGCTGCAGTGTCATATATCACTCACTCTCCAATAATCCAAATTAAACCGGCATAGAAAAGAAGAAGATACAGATCTAATGCTCTCTGTAAAAACTTTTATTTCTCGCCCCAAAGCAATTTAAAACACTTACGGAATCCAGCACTGTAAAGCCGTGCAAGCTACAAACAGCATCAACCTCAATGGCTGCAGCGTGACGTTGAGGGGAGGAGCCTGCTATTGCACGTCACGCTGCAGCCATTGAGGTTGATGTTGTTTGTAGCTCGCACGGCTTTACAGTGCTGGATTCCGTAAGTGTTTTAAATTGCTTTGGGGCGAGAAATAAAAGTTTTTACAGAGAGCATTAGATCTGTATCTTCTTCTTTTCTATGCCGGTTGAATTGGAATTATTGGAGAGTGAGTTATATATGACATTGCAGCTGAGGAGCTGGAGATCGAGTTCGAGAGGAACACTACACTGACCCCTGAGAGGGTAAAAAGCGTTTTTTGCCTTTTATTAAGGTGAGAGGCCAATTCAGCTGGTGGAGGATTTAGCTTTTGCACGTGTGGCTTAACTTCATTTTTCCACGATCGGGGTCCTCTCTCTCAAGATCTCTCGTCTATGGATCTTTCTTCAGATTCCTACTGGCTTGTTTAATATGATGAACTATTGGATATTTTATTGCACATATTGCTGCTATTTTTATTTTTGATGGTTAACACATGAACTTTATTGGAAATATTCATCACGTTTTTATGTATGGTGAATGTCACAGGGTGGCATTTTATTTGCACTACTTGGAAGTTATACAACAGTTTCTATATTTTTGCACTA
This sequence comes from Glandirana rugosa, assembly GCA_018402905.1. NCBI lineage: Eukaryota > Metazoa > Chordata > Amphibia > Anura > Ranidae > Glandirana > Glandirana rugosa. Next base: position 1,259,306 of record BLSH010323803.1, on the reverse strand, counting down.
TTATCAGCAATTTATTTATGCACAGTGACATTATTGAGTAGATTGAGTAGCACTTTAGGTAAATATTATTTTACTCATGCACAGTGATATTAATTATTGATCATTAGCACTTTAGGTAATCTTTATTATTTAAATTAGCGCTGCACTACTATTTTGGTTGAATCTTCTTTAAAGTCTTTGCTGAGAGCAATGCTTTCTCCTTGATTAACTTTACAGGAAAGTTTCAGGTAATAGGATGCCACAGATAGCATTACAATAATTCTTTAATAGCAGTGGTGTGGAAACCCCACATTTCTCCAGACTAGAGAAATACTGACAAATTTTACACTGAAGTCTGTAATCAAGAGGTAAAGTAAAAAAATATATATACTGTAATATTCTTATTGGTTGAGATGCATTCCTATTTCAGGCTAGTGGGTAACGTACAGATGAACAGATATAGCAGAGTAACAGCAGGATGCTAAGAGAAAGGACAAAGATTTGCTGCGAAGGATTCTGGGAGCAAGGCATTTCCTCTAGGGTTGTTCTGATATTTTGTAGCTATTCAGTTGTGTTGGAACCACAAACCTCAGTGCACTACATTGTCTTGCCATTGACTGAGGGTTGGGATTGCATTAAATGCCATATTTCCATCCTCCATTTGGGACTTTAAGGGCAACCAAACAATTAAAAAACGGATTTATATAAAATAATGACAAATTTATTTTATAATTTGTTTAAAATACAATTGAAACAGAATAAGCATAAAAACATGGCAAGACAATTTTGATATATGCAGGGTGCTATGTGTTTACTGGCTGGTACTCCCACTCCCAAAACCATTCTTTGCTGCACAGTCAAGAGGTTCCTAATTGCAGCTGGTTTAAAATGGGATGGGATACCCAATGTATTTCAAATTATGCAATTAACTTCTTTCTCAGGGATACTGTGCCACCCAGTAAAGTAGGAAAAACAAGAAGATACAATTCACAAAAAGATCCTCCAAGATGATATAGTCCATATATTTTAACAATAGTTACAATTACAACAACCCATTGCTTTCCAAAGTGTCACTGCCACATCTTGTCTCCCAGGAGACAGACCACCTACATGCAAGGACCACATGCACCCAAAGTGAGGATAGTACTGAGGACAATACCCCAGGGACAGTGTTGGCAAGATAAAAAGAAAAAAAGTATTGTTTTACAATGTTGGCTTACTTAACATTAAAGGTAAAACTACCCATATAAACACAATGGTAGCATCCTCCAGCTGTAGAATAAGTGGAAAAGGTATAACTACTCCTGAATGCATATATATATATATGTATACGGTAGTCAGTCTTGTAACCGAAAAGCCATTATCATTATTATAGAGTCAGTTGCATACCTATTAAATTATCTCCAACATGCAAATTATAAATTTGTAATTATAGTCCCAATAGAGGATGGAAATATGGCATTGCAACAATGAAGGGGTGGTGGCAACCTCTGCCCCTAAGTAAACTATATGTTGTTGCATTAACATTTTTGACAAATGATTTCCAAAATAAATTTGTACATTTTTATAAATTGCACTAAAATGTTGAGGTTATATTGCCAGATTTATATACAGTTCAACTGCAGCTACATTTTTCTGTAATTTGGATATAGAGTGCGGGAAGTTTGGAACCACTGTCAGGATTGTGTTACTCTCTTTGCCAACATTGTCCCTGTTTCAATTACATGAGGTTAGAATGTAGGAGTGGGCAGAGTGATCTCAGTGAATTTAATTTCCCCTGAACCAGTAACTCAATTTTACTCACTGGGCAGCAAAATTTGTGAGAAGACATTATCTACCCTGTTTTTTTTTCTAAATTAGAGGATTTACTTTTTGGGCATGGGGGGTGTTTAGGGTAGTTTAGTTATTTCAGTTAGTGCTTTTCCCTTTTTGTATATTGATTGTGTATTGTGGCTTTAGCTTTTTATTTTGCTTGTTTTGCACAGTTTTTTATATGAAAAAAAACTGGCCAATGACCCAAGAACAAGTCCAGGATATTCGAAACTGACTTTTTTTAATCCACAGAATCCATTTAAAGCCCATTGCACCCTTAGCAGCCACCTTAAAAATACCCTGCCCAAGCTAAGAAAGAAGAAGCAGGTTTAGCCCAGGTTCACACTGAGTGCGGGAATGAAATGGTGTGAGTTCAGCTGAACTTGCAACATTTCATTCCCGCATGTCAGTCCCGATTTCAGCGGCAATTTCACAGGCACCTGTGTGAGTTTCTGCACTGATGCCTATGGAAATCGCAAAAAGTAGTACAAGAACTACTTTTTGAAATCTGATTAGGACGGTGCCATTGCCGCCAATTCAGCATTCAATTTGGCTTGTCAATTCGCATGCCAATGTGTCAATGTGAACCAGGGCTAAACCACAGAAAAACCATATATTTTAAACGCTTACTTGCAAAATTTTCCTTTCCATGAGTCTGGGTTCACACTACTACGGGAATGAAATCATACGAGGTCAGCTGAATTTGCACGATTTCATTCCCGCATGTCAGTTCAACGATTTCATAGACATCTGAGTGGGTTGATGCACAGATGTCTATGGAAATCGCCAAAAGTAGTACAGAAAAGACTTTTGGGAATCTGTGCGGCGCCGCACTGATCCAAGTCACTTTTTGAGATCGCAATCACATGATTCTTGTTTTTCCCCTGCCAAAGGGAATTTTTGTTTGTGGACATCCTCTTATTGCAAATTCATTAATACCAGCAATCGTCAGATTCCACCGCGTCAAATGTAGTTTACACCATGCCACTTTGTCAACTGTGAGACCACAGTGGTGGTTAATCTTTTAACGTGGTTTGGTTTGTTTTATAATTATATTAAGACAAAAAGGATAAAAGGATAACATTTCAGCCACAACTGCCAGGAAAATAGTTTGGGATGCAAAGAAAAACCCACAAATAACTTCAGGTGAAATACAGGACTCTCTGAAAACATGTGGTGTGGCTGTTTCAAGACGCACAATAAGGAGGCACTTGAAGAAAGATGGGCTGCATGGTTGAGTCGCCAGAAGAAAGCCATTACTACACAAAGTATCCCGCTTACAATACGCCAAACAGCACAGAGACAAGCCTCAGACCTTCTGGCACAAAGTCATTTGGAGTGATGAGAACAAAATTGCGCTTTTGGCCACAATCATAAACACTACATTTGGAGAGGAGTCAACAAGGCCTGTGATGAAAGGTACACCATTTCTACTGTGAAACACTGAGGTGGATCGCTGATGTTTTGGGGATGTGTGAGCTACAAAGGCACAGGAAATTTGATCAAAATTGATGGCCAGATGAATGCAGTATGTTATCAAAAAATACTGGAGGAACATTTGCATCACTTCTGGTGGCACAATCCCAGTGGGGTGTCATTTCCAGTTATTATGCCTAACATGGTAGACAGAGTTTTCTCCTCAGGCCTTGCTGGAATGGGGAACTCCACTTAGCCAGCCACTCCTGTTGGTTTGGTGGGAGTTTGTGGACCTTGATTGTTCATTGGAAGGTATATTTGGGCACACTTGTGCAATGTGTAAGCCTCTGACTGAACACAAGCTGGGACTCGTTTGATACCGCGTGGTTCCCATCGATCAGATAGCTGCTTAGCTTTGGGCTATTAATTACCAATAGTTTTTTGGATGCACGTGCATAGGTACAATTTAACACTTTCTTGCTGGATTTTTTTTATAACACGGGAAGGGGGGTTATTTAGAAAAGGCAAATCCACTGTGCACCTCCACTTGGAAGTGCAGTCGCTGTAGATCTGAGGGGGACATACATGGAAAATAAAAACATTTTTTCTTGCACATGATTGAATGATAAAATCAGCAGAGATTCCCCTCATTTCAGATCTTTCCCTCAGATCTACAGCGACTGCACTTTCAAGTGCGCTTGTAATGCAGAGTGTATTTGCCTTTAGTAAATCAACCCCAATGTTTTTCTTCTATGTAGGGTGCCTGTATAGTTTAAGGAAATTGGATTTCACCCTAGTGGTCTGTACTAAAATACCTATTAGCACCATTAAGCTGTTTATATGCCACTACATTTTTGGTCACCTTGTGGACCGGTACATATGCCCTTGATTGTAAATATATATTTGCTATTTCGGCACTCATGCTTAGATACTTGCTGTTCAGGTTGGAATGGTGCTGCATTTTGGGTCTCAGTTTTTCATTATTTTATTTTTTATGCTATCTTTAGATTCTACTCTGTGTGCCCTCCTATCCTTCCATCAGGCCAGGGGATACCAACTACTCCCACACACCTTGTCTTGGTCTATTGTCTTGTGGGCAGATAGGTATGTATTGATATATGGGGGTGTGTATTTGGATACACGCTTGATATATGCACTTGTCTGTGTTTTTTTTCCTCTCTTGCCTTTTTCCGATGTGGATGGGGTAATCCTGACTGCTGTGGTATTGTATTCTGACAGCGGGGAGCCTTCAATGGGGAGAATACAATGATCAGTGTTGCCGGCTATAGCAAGCGGCACTGATCATTCAGGAAAACCTGACAGGCTGCTTGTACACGATCAATAGATCTACTTGTGCACAACCAGCTTGCCCATACATGGATCAAAATTAGCGTGGTCCCTATTGAACTGGCCGAATTTAGATCCATGAATGGCCGGCTTTATTAGGTAAGTCTACAGGATGGAAAGGTTTGTGTGGGTGCTTCAACCATGCTTTGAAAGGTTTTGCCCCCTCTATAAGGTCTGCTACAGGTGCATTGTCCCGAAAAAAGCTTTGCTTGATGCATCTTTGATGCAGTTTACATCAAAATGGGCATTACATTTAAATGGTAGTTCATGTAAATCAATCCTAACATCTGCAATGTACATACAACACACACACTTCAGCTAAAACATGAAGGTCTTGTTCTTTGTGCCCACATTGTACACATGCATGAAATGGGACATGGAAGCCAAAGGAAGTGATGGGAAATTACCCCAATGGGACACAGATGCCAAAAAAAACTGACAGGGATTATAACCCTCCTTTACTCTATCCGAAATCAAGATAAAAAATTTGGCTTTAGTTACACTTTAAGAATAGTAACTTTGCCTCTCCAGCACTATGCTATATGACTATCATGAATAATAAAAACTACAACATAAGGGTATATGTTTGGTTGGCCAGGAGACGTGCTCTCAGCTACTCCAACTGGCAAGAATTATATAGTGACCAGCTGTGCAACAGCCCAGTTGGGAGCATGAAATTGTCCAAAATGTATTGGTATGCTGACGCCTTAAGAGTACCCTTCACTGGAATTAAGCCCAACACCTGAAAAACAAACCCCACACAGAATTTAGTATCACTTTAACCACTTGACCTGCGGAAGGTTTTACCCCCTTCATGACCTGACTATTTTTTGCTATTCAGCACTGTGCTACTTTAACTGGCTATTGCTCAGTCATGCAACACTGTGCATTGATATCATTTTTTCACACAGATATGGCTTTCTTTTGGTGGTCTCCACTGGGTTTATTTTTTAGTACATGTAGCCATGGCCCCAACCCCCAGAGTCCCAATGATGACCTCCAGAGCCAGGGACAGCTGGCATCCATCTTCATAGGGTGGGTTACTATGCATGGTGGGTGTGAATAGAAAAATTGAATTGGGCACCACACACTTTGATGATGCAGAACAAAAGAGATTTATTTTCTCTTAAAGAACTGGGGAGAGAGGGTTAGGGCCAGGACACCCTTTGAGTGGGTGCAAAAGCACTTAGCAGACTCCGAGACTCACAAAAATAGGACAATAAAGTAATTGTATAGTCCCACAGGCCTTCACACTGAACTGCGCCTGACAAGAGCTATTTCCTTTGGTATTGAACTTGTATTTTGACTGAAACACAGATCGGTACACATACCAAGCTTGGTATACCTGTTGTGTAGACCTGGCCTCCATCTCACAACCTCCCACTGCAGCTTCATGAACTTGAACTCACAGTCTCTTAATTAGACTCATTGGACTCCCACTGCCAATGGGTCCCTTAAACTTCAGACAGTTAACCGCTGTATCTTCCAAGTGTCCCCACGCTAACCTGCTGGGTCCCCTACTCGGCTCTTCAGCCCCACTGCTAGCTGGATCCCTAGCTTGACTGCTGCTGAGACTCTCACAACTTCTCGACTCTCTGTGGACTCTCCCTCCTTATTGGCTGAGACAGCAATGGGAGCCAATGAGAAGAGAGAGGGGACGGGACTGAGCTGTGACTCCGGAATAGACACACAGAGCAGTTGCTCAGAAGCAAGCCTGCTAGGGTGCCCCCACAGCAAGCTGCTTGCTGTGGTGGTACTCGGCAGGAGGGTGGAGCCAGAGGGGCCAGCGGGGGACCGGAGAAGAGGAGGATCCGGGCTGCTCTGTGCAAAACCACTCCACAGAGCAGTAAGCAACAAGTTTATTAAAAAAGAAACAATTACTTTATTATTAGTTTAACCCCTTTGCGCCCGCGCTATAGCCGAAAGACGGCTACAGCACAGGCTTTAATTGACAGGAGGGCGCGGCCCACTCTGATCAGCGAGTAAATGAGACTCGGCTGATCACAGTTTGCCGTAAGAGGCCAATCCTGACCCCTCACCACATGATCAGCTGTCAGCCAATGACAGCTGATCACGTGACATAAACAGAGCCAGTAATTGGCTATATTTTTCCTTACGCTGAGAAAAAAAAAAGATGATCACCGGCTTCTGTCAGAGGGACAGCGGTCCTTAACATGGAGAGCCACCTCCTCATCTGTGCCCACTAGTGCCACCTGCCAGTGCCCATGAGTGCTACCTACCAGTGCAAATCAGTGCCTGCCAGTGCCACCTACCAATGCCCATCAGTGCCACCTATCAATGCCCACCAGTGCCCTTATCAATGCTGATCAGTGCTGCCAAACCATGCCCATCAGTGCCTTATCAGTGCTGCCTATCAGTGTCACCTACCAGTACCACTTATCAGTGCTACCTATCAGTGCCACCCATCAGTGCCACCTCATCAGTGCCACCTTATAAGTGCCTATGAGTGCAGCCTCATCAGCGCACATCAATGAAGAAGAAAAATTACCTGTTTGCAAAATTGTATAACAATCTATGAAAACTTATTTTTTCAAATGTTTGTGTTTTTTTTGTTTGTTTAGCAAAAAATTAAAAAACCAGAAGTGATTAAATACCACCAAAAGAAAGCTCTATTTGTGTGAAAAAAAATCATAAAAATTAAATTTCACACAAATGACAGCGCAATTGTCATTCAATTGTGTAAGTGCTGAAAGCTGAAAATTGGCCTGGGCAGGAAGGTGGTTTAAGTGCCCAGTAGGCAAATGGTTAAACAACATTTAAAATGAGGGGATAAAGTGCTACATATACTATGTCCCCTGGGGAATAGGAGACATATCTTTACATATCTTTGACAGATTAAGACATTTATGCATTTTACCGTGTACCTTTTATTGTTTGGCCAGATTGCCTTTTAAAATGTGCTTGTGATTTTATCCAACAAGAAAAGCTGTGATCAAATATATTTGTCATAGTCATTCAACCTCTTCAAATGCAAAGCCAAGCGCATAACTCTACATGTTATTTATTGCATCTTGCTAGGTGTTTTTATTGATTACTTGCAGACAGCCTGTTAGTAAGCAATAATAAAAAGTAATATTAGGATAAAAGCATGCAGGTTTATATCTTTGAACGAGTGTTTTGCCTTGTTGCTCCTTGATGAAATATAACTTCCATTCAAGACACTTCCTTTTAGGTTTTCCCTCTTATCGGGCCAAAGAAACAGCAAACAAATCGATAAGAGGACAAAAATTGTAATTTAAAAAGTAATTTTCCCTAGAGCATACACACTGCCAGCAAAGAAACCGTAATACATCTCAAACCAAGTGCTCAATCACATTCTTGTTGGGAACAAAGGATGCTTTTGGGTCCTTCTGCAAAATTTAGGATGAGTGCCTTCAGTGGTAGGGCAAGTTGATTGGTGACCAGGGCTCAGAAAAATGCAATGGGGATAGAAAGGTTCAACGGGAACCACTTTGGAACTGCCTTATAGCAGATTTACTGCTACAGGGCGGCGGCCCTCCTGTGCAGGATTATGTATATATACGTGATTCTGCACTTCTGACTACAGGGGTGCGTGCGCAACAACGGTGGGCCACTTCTGCTGTTACTAATCACAACAGAAGCCGATCCATGGGTGCCAGGCACTGGATGTCCAACGGCACCCTCTGATAGTCAGTAAAACACACAGAACAGAGATCTGCCTATGTAACAAGGCAGATCTCTGTTCTGTCAGGAGAGGAGGGATGGATTTAGGGAAATCAGGGAATAATATCCATCTCTTCCCTTAGTAAAAGCAGCAGACGCATGTCAGAAAAACACTGGCTAGGCACACATTTAACCCTTTGATCACCCCAGATGTTTAACCCCTTCCTAGCCAGTGTCTTTAGTATAGTGACAGTGCATATTTATAGCAGCGTCACTGGTTCCCACAGTGTCAGTTAGTGTCCAATTGTCCGCCGCAATATTGCAGACCTACTATAAGTTGCTGATCACCGCCATAACTAGTACAAAATGAATAAATATAAATTCCATAAATATATACCATAGTTTGTAGATGCTATGACGTTTGTGTAAAGCAATCAATATATGCTTATTTTGATTTTTTACCATAAACATGTATCAGAATACATATTGGCCTATATTTTTGAAAAAAAAATGTTTTTTACATTTTTTTATTGGCTATGTTTTGTAGCAGAATGTAAAAAATATTGGTTTTTGCTTTTCAAAAATATCAGTTATTTTTTTGTTTATAGCACAGAAAATAAAAAAACGCAGTGGTGATCAAATACCACCAAAAGAAAGCTCTATTTGTAGGGAAGAAATTACATAATTTTTATTTGGGTACAGTGTTGCTGGACTGCGCAATTGTCAGTTAAAGTAACACAGTGCCGTATCGCAAAAAATGGCCTGGTCATGAAGGGTGGTAAATCTTGTGGAGGACAAGTGGTTAAAGTGGATCCTTTCAGTAACTTTACAAGTCTACATATGTAAATTCCTGACATGTCACTACAGCAACTGTGTACATTTAAAAGAAAAAGGTTTTACCTATTATCATTTTAAAGCAGTCCTTGAGTTTATCAAGAGATAACTATATTATCTAAACCAGTGATGGCGAACCTTGGCACCCCAGATGTTATGGAACTACATTTCCCATGATGCTCCACTATACTGCAGAGTCCATGAGCATCGTGGGAAATGTAGTTCCCAAACATCTGTGGTGCCAAGGTTCACCATCACTGACCTATACTAAAGTATACTAAATATCAAAGTGTCCAGTCCCGCTACAGGCATCAACCTCTTCACTCCTCCAACAACAGGAGCAGGCTTCCAGCAATCACTGGCCACTCCATAATGTCCACTTCCCAGTAGGAAAAAAGGAAGCCGGTTTCCATACCTCCCAACTTTTTGAGATGGGGAAAAGGGACACCTATTAGCAAAAGTATGTAGGCATAGGACACCCTTCCATGCTACGCCTTCTTAAAGGAGAATTACACAAAAAAAATATTAGTTAAATCCACAAGTGTCTTTTTTACCACTATAATTCCTTTATATTGGCATATAAAAATTACAAATGCAGCAATTTAGAAATTGGATGAAACACTTTTTGAAAGATAAATAGTGCATTTTAGATACAAATATATAGATCAGACCAAAATGAGGGACAGATGAGGAGGAAAGAGGGACTTTGTTCCAAGTCAGGGACAGTCCCTCAGAATCAGGCACAGTTGGGAGCTATGGGTTTCCATAAAAAAAAACAAAAAAACTTAAATATGTTACTACGCCAAGCACAAGCAGATCTAATTGTTCCACATCACATTTCACCTTATTCATAGAGATGAATTTTATTAGCTCCAGATGGAGTTGTGAGACAGGTGGATCAACTTGTTCTTGGAGTACAAAAAGAGGGGGCCAGAGGGTGGGACTTTGAGTGAGGCGCGCAGTGGTGAAGAAAAAATCTTAATATGGAAATGGTATAATTTAATATTCAAATCATACAAATATATATATTAATGTGAGACCATGCTCTACAAAAATATAGGAGAATAAAAAAGATTTATATAACACTGTACCAGTTCACACTACAATAGAATTTTGTATATGTACATACAACACTGGTAATGGAATCTTAGACATGCCAGTATCAATTTTCATATCAGATAAAATAAAAAATAGAAAGCCATATAATCTAGGTACAAAAATGATAGGACCGTTCAAAGCTCTACGCGTTTCCTGATTTACTATCACTCTTCAGGAGCAAAGCCTATCTAGAATATAAATTGGATATAGTATAAAATCAGAGTGAAAATATGATTGAAATCTCTTTAAAAAACATCAAAAAACAAATGGCAAGTACCACCACAGGATAGGACTTACTCAAAGTCCCACCCTCTGGCCCCCCCTTTTTGTACACAATTGATAGGGATGGAGGCATGGGATCCCCCCTAAGCCATGCCTCATATAAAGTCCCATTAACTTTTACCTCACTATCAACCAATTCAGGGATGGAGGTGGGCTTTGGTATATAAACCAATATTCTTATTTTTTACTTTTTACTAATGCTGGTTTCCCCCGGCTATTTTTACATACATCCTACTCCTATTTAGTTTACATTTAACCTATGGCCTTATGATCAACTACCCCTTACAGTGACCATGATTTCCATCGCTTTTTTTGTTGCTTGATGCCTTGTGCTGTGGCACTGCGCGCACTTCCGGGTTGCATCGGGTTCGGGAGCTGCGATGCACACTGTGGGTTCCCGCGCTTCCTCCATCCTAGTTGGGTCGGGCGGAAGCTCTGCCACTGCGCATTGTCACACTCTGCATGCCATATGTGCGGTGTCTCCTGCCGCCGCTGTCCTGGGCGGTGCTAATTTCCTCCTGGCGTGTGCTGTGGGAGAGATGTATTTGGAGCCATTGGCCGGGCGGTGCTTGCCGTCTGTGCGGTGGCTCCTCCCTCTCCACTTGCACGCTAGTGTGACGTTGGGGAGCACTATATGGCGACGTCCTCACATGGGGCAGTCTCCCACAGCGGGCAGACATGTGGATATGCACTCCCCACACCAATGAACCTTCTGCCACATGACACACACTCTCACTACAGGTATGCTGCTCACCATAGTCACTTCACCTATTGCCTATTTTCTCTCACCATATTTCCCTCTGTATATCCTCTCTTCTCCCCACTTGGTTTTTCTCTCAACCCCCTTTCCCCTCCTTGTTCCTTTACATTCCTCACACCATGCCTTTTAGCTTTATCTCACATCTTTCCCTAGACATGTTACATGGTTTCTCAACCATTACCACATCATGGGTATGCTGTGCCACATCTGCCCAGCGTGGGCTCGGTCCTGTCTGGGTCATTGCTGCCATGTACACCCCCAGAGCTCCCAATCTGATGTCCCCGGTTGGCTTGCGGTCTCTGGCCTTGGTACTTTGCTCCACCATGGTATATATGCAAGTCCTATCCTGTGGTGGTACTTGCCATTTGTTTTTTGATGAGTTTTCAATCATATTTTCACTCTGATTTTATACTATATTCAATTTCTATTCTAGATAGGCTTGCGCTTGAAGAGTGATAGTAAATCATGAAACGCGTAGAGCTATGAACAGTCCTATAATTTTTGTACCAAGATTATATGGCTATTTTTTATTTTTATCTGATATGAAAATTGATACTGGCATGTCTAAGATTCCATCACTGGTGTTGTATGTATATACAACATTCTATTGTAGTGGGAACTGGTACAGTGTTATATAAATCTTTTTTATTCTCCTATATTTTTGTAGAGCATGGTCTCACATTAATATATATATTTGTATGAATTGAATAAATGATACCATTTTCATATTAAGTAGATGTTTTTTGTTCACCACTGCACTCCTCACTCAAAGTTCCACCCTCTGGCCCCCCCTTTTTGTACACAATTGATAGGGATGGAGGCATGGGATCCCCCATAAGCCATGCCTCGTATAAAGTTCCATTAACTTTTACCTCACTATCAACTTGTTCTTGGAGTAATTTAAGCCCTTCGTGGGCTAAATGGATGGATTATACCTCATCTTTTTCAGGGCTAATTGAGCTTTCTTTTGGTGGTAAATGTTAATTGATATCTCCTGAATGTTCTTTTTTTGCCATCAAAAAACTGTCCCAAAATAGAAAAAAAAATATTTTTGCAGACCCCGCATCTCTCTATAAAGGGGGCCTGTCGTGCCCTATTCCTATTTTTTGGCCAAAATCGACTATTCTGTTTGCTTGGCTAAGGTTGGAGGTTGCCCTTACCATTTATTTTTTTTTTTTTTTTACACTATTCCGTTATTTCTTTGTCAAAAACTAGATTAAATAGATTAAGGGATATTAAAACCCAAGAACAAAAATCAAATATATTGCAGTGAGTCAGTCTTTGTATCGCGGCTGCATTCGTTTCCTTATTCCGGCTAAGAAAATATCTGTTATTTCTGAAAGAATTTGAGTGTCCTTATAACTTTCCTCTGCACTGAACTAACATCTCAAACAATTTTAGCAGCTTTTCCAAACTATAGAACACTTCCTTCCTATATACAGTATCTCACAAAAGTGAGTACACCCCTCAAATTTTTGTAAATATTTTATAATATCTTATTATAATTCCCTAGTGCCGGCAGCAATCATGCAGTCCCAGACCATGACATTCCCATCACCATGCTTGACTGTAGGCAAGAAACACTTGTCTTAGTACTCCTCACCTGGTTGCCGCCACACACACTTGACACCATCTCAACCAAATAGGTTTATCTTAGGCTCATCAGACCACAGGACATGGTTCCAGTAATACATATCCTTAGTCTGCTTGTCTTCAGCAAACTGTTTGTGGGCTTTCTTGTGCATCATCTTTAGAAGAGGCTTCCTTCTGGGATGACAGCCATGCAGATCAATTTGATGCAGTGTGTGGAGTATGGTCACTGACAGGCTGACCCCCCCCCACCCCTGCAACCTCTGCAGCAATGCTGGCAGCACTCCTACGTCTTTTTCCCAAAGACCTCCTCTGGATATGATGAGTGAAACCTGTTCTGTATGGTCTTGGCCACCGTGCTGCATCTCATTTTCAGGGTCTTGGCAATCTTCTTATAGCCTAGGCCATCTTTACATAGAGCAATAATTCTTTTTTTCAGATCCTCAGAATTCTTTGCCATGAGGTGCCATGTTGAACTTCCAGTGACCAGTATGAGAGAGTGAGAGTGATAACACCAAATTTAACACACCTGCTCCCTATTCATACCTGAGACCTTGTAACACTAACAAGTCACATGACGCCAGGGAGGAAAAATGGCTAATTGGGCCCAATTTGGACATTATCACTTAGGGGTGTACTCACTTTTGTTGCCAGCAGTTTAGACATCAATGGCTGTGTGTCAAGTTATTTTGAGGGGACAGGAAAATTACACTGTTATACAAGCTGTACACTCATTACTTTACATTGTAGCAAAGTGTCATTTCTTCAGTGTTGTCACGTGAAAAGATATAATAGAATATTTACAAAAATGTGAGGAGTGTACTCACTTTTGTGAGATATGAGTTGGGGGGGGGGTTGTTGTAGTCCAAAAGTAAGAGAGCAGTCTAGAATGGAGGAACACTGCTCCCCCATAGGTACAGTAGAGCAAGTGTCTCCCTAGGACAGGAATTGTGCTAGTGGCAGGATCAGCAAGGGAAAAAAAAACGTAAGACGCGGTTAAGAATTTATTAAAAATAAATATATTTTAAAAGCAATAGGTACAGTATAAGAAGTTAAATTTAGCTTTCCATTGGCCTCCTCTAATTCCCTGCAGTAGAATAGGAGAGAGAGGGGCAGAAATAGAAGTCAATCAGGTGTGCTGGAAGTGCACTTTATACCAGCGATAAGAAAGCTTTGAAAGGTGGACCTACCTGGACAACATGGAGGAAATCGAAGATCCCTGGGGTGCAGCACCCTTTTTTATAATAAATAAAAACTATCAAGTCCCCAATAAAAAGATGGCACGAAGAACATATAGCACATCACAGCAGTATGCTCTGCCCCTCTTCACATCACTCTCCCCCACATTGGTGTCCTCTGCCCCTTGACATCAACCCCCCCACAGTAATGTCCTCTGGCCCCTTCACATCACCTCCATTGTAGTGTCCTCTTCCCCCTATTACATCACCCCTCACAGTAGTGTCCTCTGCCCCTTCACACCCCCCCCCCCCCCCAACAGAAGTGTCCTCTGCCCCTTCACATCACACACCCCCCTCATATGAACACACAGCAGTGTCCTCTGCCCCCTTCACATCACACACCCCCCTCATATGAACACACAGCAGTGTCCTCTGCCCCCTTCACATCCCCCCCCCCCACATGAACACACAGCAGTGCCCTAGATTCCCTCCCCTACCTTACATACAGGTGTTCAGCAAAGTGGAGAGCAGGAGGAAGCGCGGTTCTGGATGAAGGTCAGGAGCTGCCAGTTAACTTTTCAGCATAACAATCTGGTGATTGGATGTTAGGGCCGCCCTGTGTCCTAGCAACCAATCACCTGCTGGCTTACTTGAAAGGTTAACTGGGGCAGCTCTCACTCCTGCCCTCCATCCAGAACTGTGCTGCCCCCTGCTCTCTGTCCTGCTGTGAGGATGAATGGAGGAGGCCTAAGGGAAGGATCGGCAAAGCAGGGTAGTTTCACGATCTACCTGATCTACTTTGATGGCAATTAATGGGTTGCTGGCCCCGCTATATACTGACAAAAGGGGAAGAGTAAGCAAAGGAATTAGCTGGCCAGTGTGTTGCTGCTCTATTACTGTCCAATCACAGGCTGGGTGTGGGGAGTTGAACGAATAATATGGCTCAACTGCAGCACAGAAAACACTGGTCACCAACTTTTTGTAATTCTCAGCACAGGATGGGCAGAAATAAATACCCTTTGACATCTAAACAGCCCCCCATATGTGTTTCAACTGTGAATTAGACAACTGATTACCTTCTGGTGAGAATGAGGCATGGAACAGGAATTATTGCTCTTCACAAGAGGCACTGGATACTCCAAAGACACAGGTATCTTTTCTTTGTTACACTGGTCTTCATAGCATGTTTATTATAAATATTCTCATTCTCCTGCAAACAAATGATCTTACAGCTAAAACGTATCTAAACCTGAAAAAATGTATATCTTAGTCTTTAGATGTGGTGGTTACATTAATTTCTTTAACAGGCCACTTTCTATTATTTTCATCTGCCCAGTCCTAGGGTGACATTGCTCACTTTCTGTACATAATTCATGGAGGTGCTCAGGACCCTAGGCTCCTCTCCTAATTTGGACTACAAACCTCTTCTTCTCATCCCAATTATATAGGGAGGAAGACTTTTGTGATTCAAAGAAGATAGCTGGAAAGTTTGATTCATTATTTGAGAGACCAGTTCAGTTCGCAAATGGTAACTGGAATTCTGGCAGGATCAACAGGAATTTTTGTACTTTCAGAAAATGTACTGAGAAAAAGAAAACTAATACAATCACCCCACCAAAAAAAACAAACAAAAAAAACTGATAAACAGCAATATAATACATGTTTGTTCTTGGGTTTCGATTCTCTAAGTATTCGCTTTTCCTTATGGGAAAAAAAAAAAAAAAAGAAAATATCAGGGGCTCTTTGTGTAGCTTCTTACATTCCCTCAACCGTAAAACTCTTGTCTTATGTCTTAATAACCACAGTTTATCTTTGGAGACCTTTTTTCTAACTCTGCTATAGCTGAATGCACACCTCATGTAAGAGGCATGTTGAGGTCAGGAGAAAATTCAGTTCCTATTTTTCCATTTTTAATACATGATATGTTAGAGCTCACCACAACAGTACAATTTGTTCTGTACAAGTTACTTTTAGACTTTTGGCCCATACACATGATTCAAAAATCGGACGACAGATCGCCCAGTTTTATTTGCATGCTAGTCGCAAATCGAAAATGGAGAGGTTACTAAAGTTACGAAAATTCTTCCATGACAGAATAAAAAATCGGAAGTGATAGTGTATATGTATTGTATTTTCAGATGACAACTGTACTGATTAAACAAAAATCGTACGATCCGGTATCATGCGAGAAAATTTTTGTGCTAGTCCGATCGGATAATCTGCTCTCGTGATCAGCTCTCGAAAGCTCTGTACTAACGATCAAATTATTGTACGATCGATTCGTAAGTGGTATTTTTTGTCCAATTTACAGATCATGTGTATGGGCCATAAGCGTCTGCTTTAGGGACAGACTAATATTTCTAGTTAAAGTGGAACTATGATCGAGATTAAAAATAACATATTATATAGACAGCAACTTGCATTAACAGAGCAGCTTTTGTTTTTCTGTGTTTCCTCTTTAGCATAGCTTTATGACCTGCCGACCCGGTTTACCTGTTGATCCATGGATTTTTCACTTCCTATAAAAGCCAAGTCTCCAGCAACTGTATGATATGATCTGGTATCATACAAGAAAAATTTCGTGCTAGTCCGATCGGATAATATCGGATGAACTGTCGTGATCGGCTCTTGAAATCTCTGTACTAACGATCCGATTATTGTACGATCGATTCGAAAACAGTATTTTTTGTCCAATTTACGGATCATGTGTATGGGTCATAAGGGTCTGCTTTAGGGACAGACTAATATTTCTAGTAAAAGTGGAACTATGATCGAGATTAAAAATTAATTATATAGACAGCAACTTGCATTATCAGAGCAGTTTTTGTTTTTCTGCGTTTCCTCTTAGCATAGCTTTATTACCTGCTGACCCTGTTTACCTGTTGATCCATGGATTTTCCACTTCCTATAAAAGCCAGATCTCCAGCAACTGTGGTAGCTACAAAGATATAAACCAAATAACAGTACACACAACAGGTCATCTTTAATTCATAGTGCTTAAATCTTTTAATTACTAAGAAATACATGATTTAAAATAAATCAGCTGTGTTTGCCCTCACCCTATTGAAGGCTATAGCAATCTCAGATATTTAAAATCTCCACAGAAATCTTAATACACATAACACGCACCATGTGTGATGGCCCTTCAATACGGTAAAGGATAACTAGACCAACTTATGAGTCTCCAGATGACCAAGATATTTTGGTAACAGTTCTAAAAAGTTATTTCTCTTATGCAGCGTTTTTTTTTTTTTTTGAGCCTAGTGTGATTCATAAGTCTCTGGAGAACTATAAAGATTTTCCAGCTGATTTAAAAGAATCACTTCTCTTGCAGTAAATATCTTTATTTGAGCCAAGTTACACTCAGAGTTACCTTTCATAAAAAATAACTGTTTAAAAATTGGTAACGAAGTTAAAGTCATGCTAAACCAGGGCTCGACAAACCCCAGGCGTATGGCGACCAAAAACCATGTCCTGGCGAGCAGCAGCCGATCCTTCTCTCCCCTCACTATCACATATAACAGCATCTCCGATTCGGTGAAGAGCCGTTCTCTGCTCAATCTGACAGCTGTTAAACAAATACAAAAATCCAGGCAGCCTGCCAAGTTTTGCTGATAAGTATAAACATCGTATGTTTTGGTTCTTTTATCAAAGGAATGAACTCCGGTCTGTAAGGCCTCATGCACACTGCTGCCTCTAAATCAGTGGTTCTAAACTCCGGTCCTCGGGACCCACCAACAGGCCAGAGTTTAAGTATTACTTGGGGAGATGCAGACTAGAATACTGCAATCCCTGAGCAGCAAATGATATCACCTGTGATGTATTTCAGTTATCCTGCAAACCTGGCCTGTTGGGGGGTCCCGAGGACCGGAGTTGAGAACCACTGCTCTAAATGGACGTTTAGAGGCATTTGGATGTTTTTTCCAGCTGCCCCTGAACTCATCTAATGTTATCAGTACATGTACACAGGGTCGTTTAAGGTCGTTTCCAAGCAGTTGAGTTTAGAAGCATTTCTCGGAAAGCAAAAAAATGCGTTCAGACAGAAGTTCAGAGGCATTTGAAACGCCAAATGCCTGTAACAGCTTGTAAACCTAAACGCGGTAGCTTGCGTCAAGGATCATTTCGTTTACAGGAGTTACATAGTGAGGTTGAAAAAAGAGTCCATCAAGTCCAACCTTTGTGTGTACTTTTATGTCAGTATTACATTGTATATCCCTCAATGTTGTGGTCCCTTAGGTGCCCATCTAATAGTTTTTTGAAATTATCTATGCTCCCAGCTAAAACCACTGTGTGTGGAAGAGAATTCCACATCCTCACTACTTTTACTGTAAAGAACCCTCTACGTTTAACGTTAAACCGCCTTTCTTCTAGTTTTAATGAATGGCCACGTGTCTTTGTGTGCACCCTTGCGCGGAATAGTTTTGTCCCTATTGTAGGGTTATCAGTACAGTTACAGTATTTGTACATTGAAATCATATCCCCTCTCAAGCGTCTCTTCTTCCGAGTTTCCATTAAAAAAAAAAAATGCTCCTAGATGCAAACGTGCCATGCAAAATGCGGCACAACGGACGTTTTAGACGCCGGTTTCTAGCTGTCAAGATAAAACATTTAGGGGAGGTTGAAAAGCATCCCGTGTACATGGAGCCTTAGGCTCGGTTCACACCAGAGCGATGCGGGAACCCTGTGAATCCACTGCGAGTTCCCTCATCGCACCTGACTCGCAGGCAGTTCACACTGCCATATGCAAACTGCTGGAAGTGTCAATAGAAAGCTAATGACACCCCCCAAATCAGTTCACATATCGCAGTGCGAACTGCAAATTCGGACAGGAATCGGATCACATGGGTGTGAACACCTATGCGATCGGAATGCAATGCGATTTCAGCCATACTTTCCATATGGCTGAAATTGCATCGCACAGACATCGCATGTGATTTGCACTGCGATATCGGATACCGCTGCAGTGTGAACCAACCCTAAATGAGCTCAGTTTAACCACTTAAAGACTAAACTTTTTCTGACATTTGTTGCTTACAAGTAAAAATTTGTATTTTCTGCTAGAAAATGACTTGGAACCCCCAAACATTATATATTTTTTTCTAGCAGAGACCCCAGAGAATAAAATGGCGGTTGTTGCAATATTTTATGTCACACAGTATTTGCGCAGCAGTCTTTCAAACGCAATTTTTTGGGGAAAAAATACACTTTAATGAATGTAAAAAAAAACTAAACAACAAAGGTAGCCCATTTTTTGTATAATGTGAAAGATGATTTTACACTGCGAGCCTGATAAAGCCCTGAGTACCATCAAGAATTAGCACTCTTCATTTGCAGCTGGGCTCCAGTATTTTATGGTGACTGGAAACCCACCAGAGTAATGAAAAGTCACTGTGGGGGAACACCATGTAGGCAGGAAGTGGCTGCAAAGAGGCAGCAGTAGATCAGCAGCGCTGGAATAATTCTTTCACCTTTTTTTGTATTTTATTTAAATTGTCACTAAGGCTTCATTTAGATGTGCAGTTGGGTGGTAAAAATGTGCAGTAGAGACATGTTTTTGCCACCCACTAACGGCCAACCTTAAGCTGCATTAGGCAGCAGATGAGGGCATTTTACATGCCGCAGTCACGATGCATTAGGCATAATAAGGAGTTTCCCCCTATAACAGGTTTTTAGTGTCACTCTTTCTGGCCAGCTTATAACCCTGATGTAATGGTGTATGTTGGAATTATTGACTGGCTGCTCTGCTGTAAGTTAGGGTTAGTGGGTGCAAATTACTTGCCTTAACCCGGGCGCTGACAACCCACACTATGCTAGAAAAAACCTGGATCCTAACTTTTTTAGCTAGCTCCTAGATTCAAAGCAAATTTGTCAAGCCCTGTGCTAAATACACATTGCTTATTTATATTGTCCCTTCTGGTACTGTAATTATTTTATTTAAAAAAAACAAGTACCTTTTCATGATCGATATACAGTTGTCACATGACCCAGATTTTTCCCAGCCTGTCTGCAGGGAAACATAAGCAGGAGGAGGAAGTTCTAGTCCTCTGCTGCTGATCACATGTTCAAAGTAAAAAAAAAAAACAGCCTTTAGAATACAGAGTAAAAATAAATACATATAAATGAACTTTTTTAAACTGGCATACACATATATATTTGAAATGAAATCTTTAATATTTTGTGGAAATAACATGGCATGGGTGGATTACTGTCAGTCACAAGCTGTGTCACACCCCTCCAGCCTGTCTTAGAACAAGAGGGAGGTAAAACAAACATCAATCAAGATGTAATATCCCACCCCATTGTGTTTAGCTGGTTAGTGAGCATTGAGGAGGAAGAAAGGGAGGGAGGGAGCTGTCATTTACCACTGCGTACATGCCCACATTTGTGACTCTATAGTCACATGGGCTGCTCAGATGTGAGGAAATGCTCAGTATGCGCAGCATAGAAACTCACTGAAAACTGAGCATGTGCAGAGTTGCCACCACCGCTGCAAAATCCCTAGCTGAATCGGGAACATGAACAGAAGGGGGAGATAGAGAACAGCAGGATCAACTAGGTTTTTTGCAGAATACAGAAAACTGAGTATGAACAGCATACAATACAGCATTTATTGATAGTTTTTTTTATGATGTGGATTTAGTGGCACTTTAAGCCATAGATGGTTTGAATCTCAACCAGTTCAGCAGGGAGAGGTTGAAATTCGAACCATCCATGGGCAGGATGATTGTACCCAAGATCCATCGATTGACAACCAGCATGTCGGATACTTACATGCAATTATTGCCAGTGGCTATAGCTGCTATCACTGATAACTGTGTTCTTCTGCCAGAGACGGCTCCCCACACCCCCCGCCCGACTGGAAGAACATGCTGTTGACTGTGTTGATGGGGGAATTATTGAGCATCATCTATGGCCTGCCTTAGGCTTTAAATTGTATGTCTCTTAAAAGTCAATATATAATTACATATCCATCGACGACTACCCTCCCACAGTGTGACAATGATGCTGTGTAATTTCTCTAAAGAAAAAAACGCGTTGTTGCTCTATTATAAAAACAAATCTACTTGCTATATCAAAAGTTATTACACAGTTCTGCTACGGGTAAAGGGGGGTGGGGGAATTCTTCCTGTTGTGGTACTGTATTGTGCTGACAACAGGGAGCCTTCCCCACCATCAGAATACAATGATCAGTTTTGCCTGCTATGGCACTGATCTTTCAGGGAAAAACCCAACAGGCTGGTTGTACACAAGTCAATCAATAGATAGATCAACTTGTGTACAATCAGCCTGCCCATGCATGGATCAAAATTCATCCGGTCCCTGCTGAACTGGCAAAATTTTGATCCATGTATGGTGAGCTTAAAATGTAAAGCCAATTCTTCATTGTGGATACCCAAAGTTTGACAAGGGCCTATGTACATAGGCTTTGCTTACTTCAGAACAGTTTTTTTTATCTCTATACAGGTCAATGATAATGCAAAAACAGCTCTAAACAACTCAGAAAATGGTCAACTGCATGACAGGTGCACCTTTGAAGGAATTTAAATGGAGCTCCATCCATCCATCAAGCATTGCAAACTAAACTCAAATGGAAGCTGAATGCACCTAAAAGCACTTACACAAGTCCTAAGATTATTGAAGAGCTAGCCAAACTCTTTGCTAGTACTGGTCATGCAACTTTAAATTCATGAAGATCACTTGAATGTCATTGTAACCAGCACATTTCATTTCATCCGCTCATATGAAAAATAAGAACTATATGCAGAACTTTCATAGCTTTCATAAGACAAAAGGTACATTTTGTATTGAAAACTTTATTTATAATAAAAATAGCATTCACAGACTTGCTTGTCTAGCTACATACATTGTGTATTGCCCCATGTCAGGAAGCCTGTATTTGCAAAGTCAACAATCACCTTCAATCAAATCAATGTCATAACTCCCATGTTTAAATAAAGCAGTGTTATGAACAGTGTCAAATAGATCTATGCATAGTGTTTCAAAACAATTATTGGCCCACAAACCTCTTTTTCTTCAAGACAAAAAGAAAATCAAAAATAAAAAGATGGACTGGGTAAAAGATATGACCATTGAAGAATGTATACAAGTGCTTTATACTTGACAAGCAGGTCCACAAATGCCGTAATCTAGTCCCAATCTTGAAGCAACGAACACTTCCAGGTCACTGCGATGGCATCAGATTCCCCAAAAAGAAAACACCTTTACATACCTGATTCAGTTTACAATAAAATATATTCCTGATTCATAATTTTTTCTTCATTCTCAGAAATATAAACACATCACATTCCTCTCATGATTTTTTTCAGCATAAAGTATCTTTTATACAAGGAAAAAAAGCTTTTTTTTGTTATTTCAACAGGCTTGAATAATTACAGTTTCACCTCTGTACACACAATGATTGGCCATTATTTTGTACAGTACCATAGCAACAACAGTGATAGACTTGCAACGCTCATTCACGTCAGTATGTTTTTTTTTTTTTTTTCGTTTTTTTTTTAAATGTACAAATGCACTGTAAATGTGGCATGTTTGGAGAAGTGGCAGACATTTCGGCTCAGCTAGGCAGTAAAGCAATATGTTAGACTGAAAATATGTAGCAGTTGTGACACCATCTGCTGTTAGTTACTTAAATTTATATATTAAAAAAAGAAATGGGCCATGCAATGAGACCTGCATGTCCCAACATCTTCCACTGGAGCACCATGGTTCACCCATATTGACCATAACATTAAAATAGGGGCCAGCAGACTATAGTAAATCAGTGATCTCCAGACAGTGGTGTGTGGGATACCTATGTTACTAGTCTAATTGGATGTAAATATTGGCATCCTCTATGTATTAAACTATCTGAAATGAGTTTATTAAAGGCTTCTAATTGGTTAAAATTTCTTGCAGGGATGCCAGATTCCAGTCCCAATGGTAAACTGGCAACCTCTTGGAATCTGATGAGTTTTGTAATTATTAAAGGTTTGGATTAGATCCAAATGTTTAAAAAAAAAACAAAAAGATTCTCAAGAGTTGATATTTTTTTAGTATATTTCACTTAGGTCACATTTTTTGGAAAGCAGCAAAATAGCTGCTTTACACCAAAGATTGTAATTTTAAATAGAAACATTTTGTGCTTTTCCTGCAAGGTTCAAAAATTCTGCTTTTTAAATCTGCACAACAGATTTTTGTTTTAATTGGGACCTGTGGAGGTCTAGTGGTTCTATACACTTGAGTTTGTGCAGTGCCCATGGAAGGCTATTTGTTATAATTCTCATCTCTGACCTGGTTTATTATCAATGGCTGTATAGTGCATTACAGACATGCAGGTCAATTTTGAAACCTGCTCTGTGCCATAAGTTATAATAGATTGGGGATCACTGCTCTAAACCAATAGACTGCTAGTCTCGGAAATATTATGTAATCGTCTAGGTTTTTAACACTATAGGGTCTCAGTTACCACTGCCAAGTACTTTCAGCTGGTGTCTTAACCCATCTACTGCAGGCCCACCTAGCAAACTATAATGCGGTAACATAACTTGCTTTTATGAAGTGTGCTTATATATCTCCTTCATTTAAATAGTAGTCTTGATTATCCTCCATTAGATCAGTTAGACTGACACAAAATTCTTCACAATTGTTTCCACGTTTCATAATTTCTTACCACCGGCCTATATAATTCTAATTATATTGGCTGCCATTTCAGAGAACAGTCAGAAAAAGAAATATGATCATGAAGCCTAGCCAAAAATGAGGAAAAAAATAAATCTTACAGTTTACTGTCCAGTGCCATGAACATGTTCTACAGATGTCAGAAATAAAAGTCCAAAAGTGAACAAAGTCAATAAAATACCTCCTTGAAGAGCATGTTATATCCCTTAGGGGTTTACATTTGGCAAATAACTTAAAAAAAGATACATCAAAAATACTTTCTTTAATATACATCAGGCACAACACTCTGTAGTAAGGTTTCATCTGCATAAAACATTTCCATGGTAGTACAGGGTCATTACGTGTTGGGTGCTAAGTAAGACACTATAAAGAATTTTTGTTCTGAAAGCCTCCCAATGGAAAGGCTGGAATGTGACATCAGATTGATCAGATACTGAGGTCTGTGCTACATTCCTTATAGGGTTTCCTCCGTTGTTCTGGGGGATGTCTAGCATTTCTCATAGTATCAGACTTCAGACTATGCTCATCCCGATCTCGATTGCTGGATTTTTGATCTCTGCTTCGTCTGTCTGGAGATCTTTCCCGCCTCCTTTCATGAGACCTCTCTCTCCTCCTTTCAGGGGAACGGTCCCGTCTTCTGTCAGGAGATCTTTCCCTTCTTCTGTCAGATGACTTTGCTCTTCTTCGTTCAGGAGAACTCTCTCTTCTTCGATCTGGTGATCTTCTTTGATCCATAAAGCGATCCAGAGACTTTCTTCTACGGGTGGGTGACCCATCTCTTTTTCGCACAGGTGACCTTTCCCTAGTTCTTTGAGAAGAACTGTCTCTCCTTCTCTCATGACGTTCTTTTTCTTTCCTTTCAAAAGTGTCTTCAGAACTCCTTATCCCTTCAGTTCTCTTGTCAGGAGACATTTTTTTCTGTCCATTGACTGCCATTCTTTCCCCTTGCCTTGGCCGCCTGGCTTCGGGAGACCTTTCCCTTCGGCCACTCTGTACAGTATAATTTTTAGAGGACCCATTCCAAGTGTGATGGTCATTATGTTGTCTATTGTAGTCCCTGCTGCCCTTAGGGTCTTTGATGTGACTCCGTTTTTCCTCATGCTGTAATGACTTGTGAGTATTTGGTGGGTAACTGAACTCCAATGGCATGGGATGTCTCTCTGATGGCAGAGTGTTCATTTTCGAAAGATTTTGTGAGCTGGCTGTGGGGCTGCTCCTGTCACTGTTGGCTTCTGGAGAGAAAAAATAAAAATTAGTTTTGTGCATACGTGAAGAAAAAAAAAAAGACTTTACCCCTTTAGTTAGTGTATGCAACACACGATTGTTAATGCAGTCAGCAGAAGTATTAACTGAAGGCTGTTAAATGTATTGACAAATGTATTTATTGAATGCCTGCATTAGTGAATGTTGGTTTTTAAATCTAGCTTTTATTGCCAATATAACAGTTCCAAGTGCCCTTAAAGTTGTAACAGTGCTCATTGGCACTGCAGTAATACCAATGTTTTTGGTAGAGGGAAAGTGGCATATTCACATATTTGTCATTGTTTTGTCTGGATCATTTATCGCATCAGGAAAAAGAGGCTAGGTTTTTGGTAGTGA
The DNA here is from genome assembly GCA_018402905.1 of Glandirana rugosa. NCBI lineage: Eukaryota > Metazoa > Chordata > Amphibia > Anura > Ranidae > Glandirana > Glandirana rugosa. Next base: position 1,234,088 of record BLSH010323803.1, on the reverse strand, counting down.
ATCCCATTCTTGAGGAAATAAGAAGTAGATCCTGGATTAGGGTAGCTTGTAGAGTAAAATGATCATGTTTACATCTAGCAGTCACAGATAGGCATCTGTAATACTCTTAGACTCCTTACTCCTGAATTATTGTAATAATGCAGTCTTAGTTCTCATGGATCACCCGAGTTGGATTATTCACTTGGCATGTCAGAGCAGAAATACCAGAAAGAGGCTTAAGGCTGCAACATTAGCATCATAAAATAAATGTTACTTAAATTTCCAAAAAATACTTTAAATGTAACTTTCCGGTGGCCAGTGAGGTGAATCTTCCAGGTCTTGTATGCCTGGTCCCTCAGTGTGTGCTTTGGTTTCATTTCAGCAGCACTTATTTTACTACTCTGTCCTCTAGTGAGGTAGGGGTTGGTGGATGGAACCATAGCACATAGTGGGGAAACAGGAATCCGACACACTGGAAGGTGTCAGATGTTGTTGATTCTCCTGGAAATTGTAGATCTTAAATAGATCCAAGTAAGGCCTTGCCACCTGCTGGAAAGGTAAATATTAGGAGTCTTATTTCTTAGGTTGCTTTTTTCAGATTTCTTTTTTTTTCATGCAAAGAAGTCACTTTAGGAGTGGATATTCAGATTCCTACACATGTCCATAAATGACTGGTTCATTTTAAAGCTTTCGATAGTGCACCAGGTTATAATTGCCAATAAAAAATACCTTATTAAAATCCTAGTAAATGTCTGTTCTAGTGTGATTTAACCTATTACCCAACTTCTATTACCCAACTCATCAGCTGTTAACATCTTTCTGTTGAAGTTTCATCCACATGACCTCGGGACTATTTTAATTTTGATCCCCTAAGAATTTTGTGTGATGTAAAGAGACTAGGTGTGTACATTCATGTTATGACCTACAAAGACTACGTTCGGGACACTTAGGTAGCGTTGGTATAAGGTTTTTCAAACGGACGTTCGAATTACAGACCGTTCAAAAATACTGTATGCATACCACCGTTCGTACCACCGGTCAGATTTTCTACGTTAGGATGGTCAAAACACCGAACTGTTTCACTTCACACTTAAATCGGAACAAAAATACAGAAATATCTAACTCGTTCGGGAATCTACTCGTTTTTCATCGTCATGTCAAACATGATACAACTATATCCATTTCGTACGATACAAAATGGGATTTGAACGTACTGTATAACTGTCATAATAAAGAACTAGATCTTTTTAAGAATCCCCTAGTTTTAATTTTATCAGGGCTCCAGTACACCTACTTTGAAGTTGTCTTTCTACAATTGTCGACTACTCAACCCATTATCTTCAACCCATTAT
>BLSH010323803.1:1198910-1232247 GCA_018402905.1 Glandirana rugosa | reverse complement strand
AAAAAAAAAAAAAATACAGCCTCACTATGAAGCATGTTCCATTAAAGAGGTATTATGCTGGAACTTCACATTTGTTATAATGGGGAGCATGAAACAAATGACCCCCTGTAATGGTTTATACCTGTACAGCTTTTAGCAGCAAAACTTTCAAAGTCTCTGCATTATATTATTTTTAAAACAAATAAATTAGTAAAGCAAAACGTTTGCTGAAAAGTCAATTGGCTTCCCATCTGTCTTAGTTAGGGGTGCAACAGCCATGTATCGAGGCAAATCCCCTCAGGAACAAGACAGTTTATACAATGGGTACTTAACAATACAGTGCATCTTTAACGAGAAACCATTAAAATAATGGACAATAAAAATATATACATAAAATAGTTGCATACAGCAAAATATTTCTGAACAATTCAATGGGATAGTATTTTTTGATGAGGGTGATGTTGTGACTGATGTCGAGGACCTTGCACAATCATAATTATGCTTCTATGGAAATGTACAGAATGAAAAAAAAATCACTGCAATTGTTTTCTAAATAATATCTGATACAGTTGGCAACAGTTCAGTTAAAGGGGAATTATCATGATTTCTATAAAATATGATAAATTATACTGCCAAGCTAACATCTGTGTGGAAAAAAAAATTAAATTTGTAATTACGGATATCACAGTCCCAACTTTTTTTCTAATAAATCTTTCAAATTGTAACAGCTGAAGTTAAATCCCTGACAGGAGAACTTCTGGTAAGACTTCTGGTTAGACAGTGTCTAAATTACTCCCGATTTTGAAAATGACTTGCAATTATAAGCTATTATATACTGGATGACTGTCTGAGATGCTCAATATCACTTTGTTTGGCAATCTTATTACGAGTGGATCCAGATCCTTCACTCTCCCATGGAGAAGAGTAAATTATCCAAAGTACAACAAATGCACCACTGTCAGCAATGTATGACTTGGCAGATAAGGGCACTAGTGTGAATATGTGCAGGTATCTCCCTGTAGAGCACCTACGTTTATCACATCCACTAAATGAAACCCCAACCATTAGTCAGGAAAAAAAGCCTTCTATAATACACACTTCATTGCCCTATTGGACCACTAGCATAAATTTGCATATTTGGGCGGACATATCATTTGTGTTGCTGCACATAGGTCCTCTGGTATTTATGGGCCCTTTTATACTAGATGAAGTTGAGGCAAATGATGATTCGCCCTCCTGCTATGTAGACTTGGACATTGCTTACCTAATGGAAATCTGGATGGATTTTTTGTGTTGCCCAGCCCAAACCTTCCTTCTATTTTATTAGGTGGCAAGCACCTCCTTAACTCCATTGAGATATTGGATAATTGGTCAACTATTTCAGCTTGACAATATTTGAACTGGAAGCAAAGGGGCTGTTTATTGTCTGAATTCATTTGCATTTTATCAACCATGAAAAAGTTCTGAGTATCACAAAGACAACTCATCATCTCCATGAATGTATTGATCTTTCCACCCAAGTGTTTGTACTTGTAATGTAGTTGAATGGGGGGGGGACCCCAAGAACTGTCCTTGCACAATGCCCTTCAGTGACTTTCTCTGCCACTGGTCCTGATGCTGTCCTATGTTGTGCTCAGCTAGCAAACCCCTCCAAATGACACCTACCATTTATTAGTAAGTTGTTAGGCCAAGGGTTTAGGAAGACAAAAATGACAAAAAGTACCACTTTCCCAGCAGCCTTTAGGTTTTTTTTTCTGAGATGCTTAGAGATAATAAAAATGACAGTAAACCGATTAAAAGCTGTTCCCCAACTTGTTAAAATAGTATACTCCCATTTCAGATGAAAAAAAATATTGTATTCTGTTAGCCAGCAACATGGTAAATCATTTGGATTGGTGAAAAAAATAGTTTTTTATACATTTTTTTTTAGCTTTTTGCAAGCTTCTGGAGCATAGAAGACCCTTTGTCATATCTGTTTACAAAATTTGTACATACTCTTGATGAAGAGCACCGGTACTCCAAAAGCTTGGAATGTAAAAATATTTTTTGGTAGTGGTTAAATTATGTTTTTGGAAGTATATTTCCCCTTTTGAAAAATATTTATCATTACCAATAAGATAGAAAACAAAGCAGATAATTCCCCTTTAAATAAAACTGGACCCGGTGATATCAAACATGAATAGAGCCATAAAGTGCTGCTATCTTACTCCTTCCCACAGCGTACTTCCAGAGCTGCCAAAAATCCTATGCAAATTCTGACTTTAAGAAAGTCTGTATTTGCATAGGATTTTTCTGGAGCTTAGTGTTTGGCAATTTGTTGTTTGGGGGACGGATTTTTCCCTAGAGCTGGAAGTTTGGTTTTTTTTTGGATGGCTCCAGCAGCACTTTGCAGGGGATGAACTAAAAGAATAGCTTATATTGTCTTTTAGTCAACACTACCCACACTATATCTTCAGCACAAGTTCATTTTAAAGCAACTCTATCGCTACTGAATAGAAAGTTAAAAAAAATCTTCTTTGCAAAAAAAAAAAAATTAAAAAAAAAGGGTTAGGTCTTGACCCTCCCACACTGCTAAACTGAAAAATCTTCTGACCCCTACATCACTACAGGACACAGTAGTAGCATAGGGGACTGCAGAAGCTACCATACAGCACAGCAGATGACCAAGAATCCACCAAACCCAAAAGTGTGTCCATTGCAAAAGCTAGTGGGCAGAAAGAAGGGTCTGTATTAACCCTTATCTTTGAAGGGAAGCTTTTTTATAAACTTCTTTTAGGTAAGTAAAAACTATTTTCAGTATAGTCTCTCAATTTTTTAATGCAGTGTACTAAAAGCTTGGATTAAAATAAAAATTCTCTCTGATAGGGGGTCAGTACAAAGCAAAGAAATGATGCATTAAAGACCTCTAAGGCTATTCATAGGCATAAGGTAAAGATAAATGGATCTGCACAAATTGAGTTTTTCAGCCATATTCTGCTGAGCAAAATTTTGCATGTCTTTGCTTAAATCTTAAGTTAATCAATTGAACACACATGCACAACTCATGTGCATGTAAGAATTATTATATTATGATCTGGCACATTGTCATGTCATTGTCAAATTAATAACATTCTCAGTAAGACACTCATTGTTTGTGGAGCAATCCTTTCATCCGGGAACAGACACATGTATGTATAGTACATATTTTTATACAGATATGAATAGCCTTATGTCTTCTAGAACTCCCAATGATCAGTATATATTTGTGTATTTGAAAATGGCCCAGTTATGTTATGGAAAAGTATAAAATGGTGACAAAAATGTAACAAAAAAAAAAATTGGGGGAGGATAAAAATGGCTTCAGAACGGTTTATAGAAACTTCAAAGACCTTTGGTTGGGACATGCCCTATACATAAACATATAGGAGCCATCAGCAATTAAATAGGAATATTTTACAATATACTGAATTTAGCACAGTATTTGCTAGAACATACTCTCGCATAAAATAGAATTATGTTTAGAATATTCAGTTCCCTGATAACATATATATCTCCATACTCTTTAAATAAATTTCCTTTTCATTTAGGCTTTGACAAATAAAATCTTTTTTTTTTCTGGTTAAAACGATGCTGAAACAAGCAGGAATCAACAATTCACAAACGTTATGTTTGCAGTGCAGGCAAATTAGGAAGAATTCATAAAGTGTGTGATTTCCAGTTAGAATGACAATTTTCTTTTGTAAATGGCGGATTCCTTATTTGTTACAAAAGAAGGATCAGAACAGTTTGGCACAGTTCAATACAGTAGAGTTTTAACAAATAGACTTTTTTTTTAAGTTCCTCCTTCACCAAAAAGATGCTACGTTGCTTTTTTTTTTTTTTAAATCCTCATACTGAGCCCCAAAAGTCCACAGAAGCAAGCAGAGGTTGAGGAGAGCGGAAATTCAGTACAAGCGAAGCAATTAATCAGATTTCACAAGAGTTGGTAAGACACTGGTGATTTAAAGAAAAAAAATTTAAAGGAGAAAAAAGTATTTCCTGCTCCAGATTCTTGACAGAAAGAGATCATTCATGGAGTGATGGTAGGGAGCAAAGGAAGGTTTTCAGTGTTTGACCCACCATATTCCGGCACAGAACCATCTCCACGTTTCAGACTTAGACGCACTCGCCGACCGCCATTTTTAATCAGTTCAATTGCCCGAGTGTGCTTCATGTTCTTTGTGGTTTCGCCATTGATTTCTAGAATCTCATCACCGACCTGCGAGAAGCAATGCATAACCTATTATTTCATTTGTTACGAAAAAAAAATAAAAATAAAAAAAAGGGAAAGTGTTGGTCACAGTCTCTTTACCGCTGTAATAACACTGAGATTGCCATCACATCAAGAATGAAAGCAAGACTGCTGCAAAAATAACCTTGGCCTTTATGGATCCCTGTCACTTTTCTCCTTGCGGATACACAATAAGAGACCTCAGATTGATACACGTGAAGCAAATTTTCTATCTTCTGTTATTTTTTTTAAAGGGCTTGGGTAGTATACGTTACCCATTTTGTTCTGTATAGTATTAAAAGAGTATTAGAAACAGAAATGATTTAGGCAACTTTATCACAAAAAATACTGCTGTCCAGTATTAAAAGCAGCAGCTTCCAAGTCCTATTCTTATGTCCAAATATCGGCCCATTCTGATGGGCAAAGATCTATGATGATGCTTGTCCGCTTCTTCCCACCTTCCAAATATTCCTATTATAGTTAGTACAAATGATTCTATTATACAAATAATTCCTGTTATATCAATTAAGTATTTACATGTTCTTAAACAGTGAATGAGCTTTAAAACAATCTCCCACTGACCTCTGCAGCTGAAAGAACTGTAAAGCAATTCATCCTCAAATTTCTGAGTCATTGCTGGAAGGGGGGAGCAGAGGGATTGGAGCTGCTGAGTCACTGTGAAGTGGGGGTGAGCTGAGCAGTTGAGAGAACAATGTAGAGGACTTCAGTGCTGTTAACTTGTTTTGAAGCTTATTTACTGTTTGTTATAAATATGAAAAATGAAAGAATATGGCTAATTTTAAAAATCCCGTTTGTTTAATACATCTATTTGAAGGAGAATGCATGTACATATCTATAAAAACAAAGCAACCTAACAACAATTTGAAATACTAAAAACAGAATTCTTTTCTATTGATATTAAAAAAAATCTAATTAATACACCAGCTCTAGAGGAGGAAAAATCTCAGCTGTGATGGCGGTGTCTTTTTTTTAGCAGTTGCTTTTCACAGTTGCATTTGTCTCTACGAGAATGACAATGAGTGTAATAAAGCAGGTTTGAAAGAAACGGCTTCCTTTCATCTAGAAGGTATTATAAATCTGCACACAAATTATTTGTTATAATTCTCTAACTACAGGTTGCAGAAATCCTCTGCCACCTCAGCTGAAAGAAATATTTAGCTATATGTGGAGTTCGTTGTTTAAAGTCAACCACTGGTTTCTTTTATCTTATGTAGATTTTAGTGGAGGGATCTCACTCTCCACTTTGGAACCTTGCTCCTCCTGCTACAACTCTGCCCCCCCCCCCGCCACATTTTTTGCCAAATTCTTGAAAACAATGAACTAAAATTTTTAAAAATGTAGTAACAATTGAACCCCAAACTCTGAGAGCCATTACTCAGGAACAGACAATGCCACTTGCCAGCATCTACTAAATAAATTAAAGGACAACTTCACCATTAGTTATCCATTAATATATCTTACCCCCTTCCCTAGTGCAGCTCCCCATCAAGCAATCTTTCCACCAACAAGGTCCCAACCTGCTACTGTTCATAAAGCACATGTATGCCACAATGATACTTTAGTATTGGGTGGCAGGGTACCAGTGGACTGAATCACCCATTGGCTTACTTTATCTCTTGCAGACTACAGATGGAGCTCCCCCCCACAGTAGTTTGAGTCTCTGGATCCACCCACAAGTCCATACTAAAAAAAAAAAGTGTCAATAAGAACTAAAGTCCCCAATTATTTACTTATTGTAAAATATGCTGCACGAGGTGGCAATCGCCAGAAGCCTGAAACATGGTTCAGACCCAATAAAGTCCCAGAACAATGTAAAAAGCCAGGGTATATTTAACAATAATAAAAACATTAAGATTGTATTAATGAAAGGGGAAAGGGAAAAGTGGAGCTTTCATACATACCCTCATCTTCCCACATCTCTCCGCAGGACCATCTTCTGCTAGACGTAGAACGTAAAGGTCCATGTTATACTCCCGTCCCCCTCGGAGGCTGAACCCAAAACCTTTTGTTCCTTTATCAAGCTCTACTGTATAAAATTCTGGTTCCTGTTGCTAGAGTAAAACAAAATGATAAAAAATACATTGGTTACCAATTAAACCCTTTACTAACATTATTTGTGTTCTTGTTGTCCTGCAAGTGCTCATTTATGACATTTATTTGTAGCTTCTACTGTAAGAAACATTTGGTCATCAGAACTCTTTATAGAAAATACATGCAATTATTCATATTACTCTATTAAGGCACAGCCCAAGATATTTTGGCTCATAGGGAAATGATAAATGCTGCATACACACATCAAATGACAGTAGGATATGCAGGTATGGCCTGATCTCTGAAAGCTCTTTCATACACAAGATTCGTTGAAGGGGGCACTTCTAGAAGTCCCTGCCATCAGCTAACACTAAATGGCCAGATGTTTATGGACACTTGACCATCACACCTACCTATTTGATGTGCACACCCATCCAAATTATTGAGTTCAGGTGATTCCAGCAATGGTCCAGCATACAGTGATATTTTAGACAACTGTACAAATCCAACTCTGTTGTAACAGAAGGGTGAAAGTACTTTTCTATTCCAGCATTAATATGTCCCAAACATTAAGACAGCCCCATAAGGACCTGGTTTGATGTGTAGAACTTGAGAGGCCTGCACTTGCATTCAAGTACCTACTCTGCCCACGCATCATTAAACGCAGGGGAGGACTGGCACTCAGTCGCAAAGTGATGAGTACATGGAGGTCAGCACCAGGGAGGAGGAGAGTTTTTTATTTAAATTGTCAACATACTAGGCAACTGATTGACAACAATAAGGCAGAATTAAGTGGTTATAAGTGGATGAAAATTTGGCTGGTTCAGCAAGGACTGGCTGAATTTCGATCCATCTATGGGCCGGCTGGTTGTACAGAAGTACAACCAACTTCTGTACAACAAGCCTGTTAGAAAATGTTTGCTCCATCAGTGCTGACAGCTATAGCCAGCGGGTGCTGATCAGTGTATTCTGATGATGGGGAAGTCACCCTGCTGTCAGAATACAATAGCTCTGCAGGAGGGATTGCCTCATCCACATCGAATGTGTAGATGGAGGAATTGATTAATTTTCTTTTATTCAAACCACTAGTTGAATGAAAAAAAATCATGTAAGGCCAGCTTTAGACTTATAGAATGAAATAATACAAGATTGGTAACAAGCAATTCATGTCTGTGTAACGTGAAAAGGGGTTCATGTGTAGAAGGATCCTGAGCCAGATACTGTATGGCAAGATATTTAAAGCTGAACTCTAGGCAGATATAAAAAACACAAAATTAATGTAGTTCTGTATTCGTTTTTGCTCATTTAAAGTGATTGTAAAGTCTCATTTTTGTTTTAGTTAAAAATTACAACCATGTTATACTTACCTGCTTTGCGTAGTGCAGCCCAGATGCTCCTCTTTCTCATGTCCCTCTTCGGAACTCCGGGCTCCTCCCTCCTGTCGAGTGCTTCCACAGCAAGCAGCTTGCTATGGGGGCACCCAAGCCGAGCCACAGCTCCCTGTGTCTATTAAGACACTGAGTCGCGGCCCTTCCCTGCCCCCTTTCTCTCTTCATTGGCTGACTTTGACAGCAGCGGGAGCCAATGGCGTGGTGCTGCGCTACTGTCTCAGCCAATGAGGAGGGGAGTCCTGGGCAGCCGAGACACTCCTGGCAACATTGCTGGATCTAGATGGATCTCAGCTAAGTATTAGAGGGGCTGAAGTACACAGAAGGGTTTTTATCCTAATGCATAGAATGCATTAAAATAAAAAAACCTTCTGCCTTTACAACCACTTTAAGGGTATTTTTTTTTAATCGAAGCAGTGTAATTGCCTAAATTTGACTTAATATCAGCATCATATCTTGCAATCCACTGTATAACAGGGCTCAAATTAGGAGATAGAGAGTCAGCAAAAGGAGCTAGTCAGCTTTGCTGCAGCGCTCATGTGTTACAAAAGCATGTTAATAGGGAAAGAGAACAGAGTGACATACAGATGAGCTTATCAGTCTGCTGCTTCTACTTTCACTGTCCAGTCACAGTCTGGAGGAGGGCGAAGACCTTTAAGCATTACTAAACAGAAGAGGAAAAATCAGGGTTGTGCTGACTAACAGAGCTCTGTAAATCTCAGGACTGGATGGACACAAAGGAAACTCCTTTGGTCGGTAAAACTACCCACTTATATGTGTTTTGTCTGTGTATGTAGCTTTCACAAACGCAAAGAAAAATGAAACAGATGCTTGTTACATTTGACAGTTTTCTAAAACATCAGAGAGGGTATTTTTCCACATTGCAATAAGCACAATATCTGCCACATCCCGTTTTGTTTGATGCTCGTTTAACTGAGTTACGGCCTTTTATCTCCTCGCTTGAGCTATCACTTGAAACGCACCGTGGATTAGGTGAATGGCTCATCAGCACAATATCTGTCTCCCAACTTGATAAATGTGCTATGAAAAATTCCATAACCAAGCAGTTTTTTAGGGTAAATATCCTCTACGGCTGATGTACCGCAAGATGCCGAAACATATTTTCAGTGCTTTTCTTTGTTGCTGAAGGGGAAGGCTTATCAGGATAGAGCAACGCGCATTATGAACTGGCTTTCCACCAGGATAAGGAGGAATGTAGATCACTTAAAAACAGCTATGACAAGTCTGCTTGTTTGTTTCCATATATCTGAGCCTTTCTCATCATCGCAGCCATAAATTTCACAATACGCTCTTCTAAGGAATATTCCAGTTTCGGTAAAAACTGATAGAAAACTTATAATTGCTAAGCCAGTCATTGTGTCATTTCAAAAGTTACAATGTGTAACTTTCTGGTTAAACCGGAGACCATTATTTTCTAAGATTGTCAGCAAAAATCAAAATTTTGCAGCTTTGCAGCCATGACAACAAGAGTATTCACGTTTGTAGACAAGATTTCTAAGAATCCTTATCCCCCTAAAACAGCCGTAAGCAGTTGCACATTATAATAAGGGCAGAAAGGGCAGCCGCCTGGAGCCCCAGACTTCAGGGGAGCCCATGGGAGATGCTAAAAAAGTTTAGTGCTCTGCACAATAAGTCAGTTTCAGCTCTGCAAGTCTTCTTTCAGCAGCTAATTAGCAAAGACTTTGTATTTTTCTCCATAAAAAGTTTTCTTTACAGTTATCAAACAATGCATAACACATATGCACATTCATTGTACCTAAAAGTATTAGTTTAATATTATTTGCCACCATCATATCAGTAATTTGTAAAATGCATACCACTGCATAAGGTCCAATATACCTTTCAAATATGTTAAATCTTGCAGAAATGTTTCACAAACCTATGTCAGAAACTACAAATGGCTGTGTGCGTTGACCCTTATGTATGATCCCATTCAACTGGCATGGGACCCATCATTGAAAACAGCCTGCCCATAGTACAATTAATCCACCACTGACCCTAAGTGTAGCCCTAGGGCCATTCCTATATATCTTATATGGAGTGAAAGGATGGGAGCTCCAAGCCATAGATATCAGTCCAGATATTACATTTTATTTGCCCATCAAGAGCATTTCAGGGGTTATGCAAAAATAAATAAACAAACCCTTCATCATATAAAACTGCAATCTCATTATGTACACTGTAATAAATGTATTATTATTCTGATTGATTATCAGAATCAATTTTACTTTATGTGCTTTCAACAATTTAGCCAAATCAAATGAGGTCTCTGTGCTTCAAGTATTTATCTTTTTTTTTAAATAGAATGCATACATTTATATATTTGTGTAACTAAAATAACTGCTATATAAAATTCATTTTTTGGTATATTGCAGCCCAGGTGAAGGAGAATTTGTGCATAACCCCCGAAATTTGATGAATATCAGCTGCGGATAGACTCTTTTATGAGAAATAAAAATGTATACCAATACCTACATTTGGACTGAAGAACAGAGAGAAGAGAAAATAAACAGCCACAGAAGAGATTCTTGTAAGTGTAGTCGTTTTGAAAGACAAATGGATGTGATGATGAATTTAAAAAAAAGCGATAGGTTAGGATTGTATACTAACATCTGTTGGGTTCCAAGAGGCCCAAGAAGGAATCGAGAAACCTTGAAGGAGAACCTATATTGCTATCCAATCTCCACACATAGTGTGGTTGTGGTTGATGCTCGTTGGGGTATTTGAAGAAAATCCTGCACTGGAGAATGATTGGATCCCAGTGTAGACTGTAGGCAAGGATTCAAGTAAAAAAAAAAAACTGGAGTGCAGATCTGCAGTCCAATATTCTAGGCCTGAACCCTTGCCTACAATTTGGTTCTCTCATCCTTTTACTCTATACCAGTGGTTCTCAACCTCAGTCCTCAAGTACCCCCAACGGTCTATGTTTTGGGAACTTCCCTTAGAGAAAATCGCTCTTATCAATATCATGTCAATGATATTGATTTAAAGCAGCTGTGCAAAGTTAAGGAAAACCTGAATACATGGCCCGTTGGGGGTAATTGAGGACTGAGGTTGAGAATCACTGCTCTAAACAACCTGACTCTTCCAGGGACACCATTGGGGTTGCCACGCTATAGCAAGCATTTGATAACAGGACATTCACTGAGCTTTAAATTCAGCATTTCAGCACACAAATTCATGATTATAGCTGTAAATCTAACCCCTGGCAAGCCCAAAGAAAGAAACAATGCTCACGTGAAGATAAAGGACTGGTCACTACTTTCACAGTTCACTGGCTTCTGCACATTCTAAGGAGATTGCTTTTTGACCCTGGTGAGGGCAGAATCCCATACAATTTCAAAACAACATGGGTCCAAGCAACATTTTTGGACAGAGAGCATTTAAAAATCATCTAGCCTCGTTAGCAGTGTTAATTTTGAAGCCAAATTTGGATTTAGTTTTAGTCTTTTGACTAAAATGCCATTTTAGTTTTAGTAATATTTTAGTTTTTGGACTAAAGTGCCGTTTTAGTAGTCATATTTTGGTCACCTAAAATCTCCAGTACATTTTGATCGACTAAAATCGAATACGTTTAGTTAAATTGTAATGCATTATTTAAGCATTTCTCTAAAATTTCCAAACTCATACTCCTGGAGTAAAAATATAATAACATGTTATTATTTATGGTATTAAGGTTTGAATATGCACTACAGACACAGATTTAGCCGTTGTGATATATAACGTCTTTATAAAGAAATCCAAGTTTCACAAACAAACAAAAATATCACTTTTTGACAAACAGGAGTTCAACTTTAAAATGTAACAAAAAAAAAAAACTGCAAACTCTATTGGCTGTAGTACCATTGCACATATTACCTGAATATATTACCAACATGAAATATTAAGGAAAAAAATAAGAAAAGCCTTTTTCTAACTTTTTTTTTAGCAGCTAAGTAGATGACCCCTACTTATTCTTATGTGGTGGTAGTCCAACGTTAATTTTCATTTAGTTTTACTCATAGTCTTTTGACTAAAAAGCCATTTTAGTTTTAGCCGTATTTTAGTCATATAAATTGTTTTAGATTAAGTTGTATTTTAGTCAACTAAAATTGTGTTTATTTAGTCAATGAAAATATTTTCGCTGATGAAATAACACTGCTTGTTGGGGATGTAATTAATCTTATCATATTTTTCCAGTGCAGGTCAAATATTCCAACCAGGCTCCACATTCACCCCAAAATGTTTCTACTGCCAATGTGTGTGTGTGTTGGTGAGAAAGGGGCTTGAAAATATATAATGTTACCGCAAGCTTGACACTCCACCACTTTTCAAGTTTACCATCCTAAAATTTTTTTTTTTATCCAGTAACAATATTCCTTCAGTGATAATAAACCAACTCATTATTTCCCTTACCTGAGTGGCTGGTGGATTTTTGAACTCAAACGGGGGCTCTTGCTTTGGTTTTGAATTATTCCTGGGTTTAAAAATAAAGACAAAGACATGAAGAAGCTTAAATCACAATATAGCCCATATACACACACACACAATAATCAATCCCATGCTTTTCTTTATCTAAGGCCTTATTGTAAAATCTTACTTTGTTTCCTGGGATATTGTCTGAGGCGTATGCGTGGTCGTAATCGTGGCAATTTTCTCGGCATTGGTCAGTAATGAAGCGTTGGAGGATTCTGTAGCATAAAAAAAAAGGTTATCAATATCAACATGCATTGTTCTGCACAGTTTCAAGTCATTAGGTGGTTTATTAACCATAAATTATATTGAAGAGGCCGCTATATAAAAACTAAGTTACCAGCTACAAACCAAGTAAACAAGGTAAAAAATAAGTTCAATGTCAAATGAACCTAGCTTCAGATATATTTTTCATGTTAAGTGCATGGATAACTATTATGTAACTATCACATGTCCAGGTATTTATCACCTATCACAGTACACCCCCTGATAATGCCTTTTCTACTTTTCTCTCCAAAAGCACAGATCCATCTTTGCTCAGGCATCATCCAGTTTCAGCACCTACTTCCTGGACAGAGAAGACACAATCATGTAAATTCGAATGCCTGTGCGATTCTAGGTTGCGTTCACAAATTTATGACACAGATCAGTCCCTGCTGCAGCTATAGTGATGTGCAAAAAAATGCAATCTGATCACTGCTGAGAGGGAGGGGACTGGGGAGAGCTTCATCCTGCCGGCATTATCCTAGCCTAGGCAAAATCACTTGGCTGAAGCTCAATGGCTGCTTTTTGATTATATGAGGTGGTATCAAAAAGTTTCAAGACTAGTTTTGTAACACCAACAAATGGCAGCACAAGGCTGCATGCACAGTCACAGGGACCACCGACCTTCATAAGTCAAAAGTGTGCCAAAAGACACCGTCCTATGTACATTGGGAGCTGTGCAACTGGTGCTATTCTGACCACGTGCATTACCACTTCTATTTCATCATGGACAGCAAGTTACAGTGCATCCAGAAAGTATTCACAGCGCTTTGCTTTTTCCACATTTTATGTTACAGCCTTATTCCAAAATTGATGAAATTCATTATTTTCCACAAAATTCTACAAACAATACCCTATAATGACAACGGGAAAAAAGCTGGTTTAAAATCTTTACAAATTTAAAAAAAGAAAAAAATCACATGAAGTTAAGTATTCACAGCCTTTGCCATGACACTCAAAATTGATCTCAGGTGCATCCTTTTTCTACTGAAACCAGCTTGTTTGGAGTCCACCTGTGGTAAAATCAGTTGATTGGAGATGATTTGGAAAGGCGCACACCTGTCTATATAAGGTCCCACAGTTAACGGTACATGTCAGAGCACAAACCAAGCCATGAAGTTCAAGGAATAGTCTGTAGACCTCCGAGACGGCATTGTATCGAGGCACAGATCTGGGGAAGGGTACAGAACAATTTCTGCAGCATTGAAGGTCCATCATTCGTAAATGGAAGAAGTTTGGAACCACCAGGACTCTTCGTAGAGTGGGCCGCCCAGTCAAACTAAGCGATTGGGGGAGAAGGGCCTTAGTCAGGGAGGTGACCAAGAACCTGATGGTCTGTCTGACAGAGCTCCAGCGTTTCTCTGTGGAGAGAGGAGAACCTCCCAGAACAACAACCATCTCTGTAGCACTCCACCAATCAGGCCTGTATGGTAGAGTGACCAGACGGAAGCCACTCCTCAGTTAAAGGCACATGACAGCCCGCACAGAGTTTGCCAAAAGGCACCTGAAGGGCTCTCAGACCATGAGAAAAAAAACATTTCTGTTCTGATGAAACAAAGATTGAACTCTGAATGGCAAGCGCCATGTCTGGAGGAAACCAGGCACTGCTCTTCACCTGGTCAATACCATCCCTCCAGTGAAGCATGGTGGTGGCAGCATCATGCTGTGGGGATGTTTTTCAGCAGCAGGAACTAAGAAATTAGTCAGAATCAAGGGAAAGCAATGTACAGAGACATCATTGATGAAAAACTGCTCCAGAGCGCTCTGGACCTTAGACTGGGGGGGGGGGGGGTCATCTTCCAACAGGACAATAACTCTAAACACACAGTCAAGATAACAAAGGAGTGGCTGTGGGACTACTCTGTGAATGTCCTTGAGTGGCCCAGCCAGAGCCCAGACGTGAACCCGACTGAACATGGATTTTAAATTTTAAACCAACTTTTTTCACGTTGTCATTATGGGGTATTGTTTGTAGAATTTTTAGGAAAATAATGAATTTAATCCATTTTGGAATAAGGCTGTAACATAACAAAATATGGAAAAAGTGAAGCACTGTGAATACTTGCACCGTAGAACAAAAAGCAAATGTGAAATTCTGCGTGAAACTGGGCAAATCTACCAAATCTACCACAGAGATGTTTGACATGATTCAGAAAGTTTTGCGGCGATGCTGCAATGAGTTGAAGATCCGGCTCAAAAGTCGCCATTTTGACACCATTGCAGAGTTCCAGCATGGAATAGCAGAAGGTGCTTGACACACTTCTAAAAGAAGACTTCCAGGACACATTCCAGAAGTGGCAGAAACGCTGGGAGCACTGTATTGCTGTGCAAGGGGACGATTTTGAAGGTAATAGTGTGTAAACATAGGTAATAAAGTTCTTGTAAACAGAGTTAGTCTCAAAACTTTTTGTTATTACCTCGTAAAAAGTACAGTATATTAAAAAACAAACAAAAAAAAAAATCAGTTGCTGCAAAATGGGCAACGGCGATGGAAATATGTCCTCAAATACCTTATATAAGGCCTTGGAGCTCGCTAAAGCCTACGGCAATCTTGTTTTGCATCCCACTTCTTAATAGATTACTCCCTATTGGTCAGCTGCCATGCATGGAAGGCGTGAAGGCTGGACGACCGAATGGCCCAAATCGTATGTTAGCTGTTGTATCTCGCATACTGACATGCTCTATGCGATCGTACGACCAAGCCGAACGTAGTGACGTGTTACGAGTGTATAAAGAGGAAGTTCAGGTGCATGTAATTTGTGCGAACACTTCCGGGCGTTCCTGACTTCTGAGCATGCGTGTTTTGCACAGTACAACTTGTTGGACCAACTTCTCTGTACACACGGTACAACGGTCGTACGACCACTTGTTGGTACAACCAAAGTTTTCTAGTCTGCTCATCCAACTTCTGTTGTACGACCGTCGCACGTAGGCTGTTTTAATCGCGCATACTAATTGGCGGATGATCGCACAACAAACTGTCGCACAACCGTTTTCATACGGCCGTCGCACCGTGTGTACGAGGCTTAAGTCAATATTTGTATAACATGAGCACCATGAGCTTTTGGGGCTCCTGCATCCTTGTACAAGGTATGTGAGCACCACTAAATACCTACTGCCACACCTGCCGTCAATTTAAGCAACTGAAGATCATTACTATAAGCATTAAGGTACTAAAAT
Organism: Glandirana rugosa; assembly: GCA_018402905.1. NCBI lineage: Eukaryota > Metazoa > Chordata > Amphibia > Anura > Ranidae > Glandirana > Glandirana rugosa. Next base: position 1,216,662 of record BLSH010323803.1, on the reverse strand, counting down.
AAAAGCCATAAAAACACATCCATTTATGTTTTCATATGAAAACAGCATCTAAATATTATTCATTAAACTGATTTTTTTTTTTTTTTTTAAAGCAATGCAGCGGAGGCTTAATTGGCAAGGAAGCCTTTAAACTTCACATATAATTCATGTTAAATTGCCTTGAAAGAAATGTGTAGTCCCTAACTATCTCTTTAAACCCACAAGTGATAGAATGCTGGTCTAAGCAACCATTTTAATGGACCTCCAAATTTAATCAAGGTATACCACTACTTGCAAACCACCTTTAATTAGGAACATCGTTTATTGAATTTACGTCTTTTACACTGCCTTTATACCTTACCTTCTAATTAAATTATACTTGTTGCATACACACTGTTCAGAGAGCAATTTTACAGGCTAGCCAAGATTATAAAGACGTTCTCCAAGAAAGAGTTAAGAGCTAAAAGTCACTGTGATCACAGTACTCTCCCCTGGCAAAGTATCTTTTCAGAAGGCCAGCACCTTCTTTTTTTCCTGGCATCATTCAAAGGTCAGCATCTATTTCCTGGATTAAGATGCCAACAAAGAAATTATGCAATAATGTAAATTCTTGTATCTGTGCGGTTATTGGCTGTGTTCACAGATACCTGCAACAGATGAGCCTCTGCGGCAGATCTCACCATGTCATTTCCTACAAATTTTTATTTAAATGCATTTTTCGGAATGGTGAAAGTATAACTAAAGGCAAAACTTTAAAAAAAAATTTGGATAGATGGGAGATAAATTAGAACACCTGTCAGGTTTGTATTGCGGTCTGTGCCCCCGTTACAGAGATTCGCAGTCCCTAGTTGTCCTGTTTACCATTATCATTGAGGCTGGGTTCACACTAGCCGCGGTTTATAGCAGGGGGGTCCGGTGCCTAGATATTCACTGTTTCAGGTCCGAATTTGTGGCTGAATTTGCACCTGAAACAGACCAGGAGACGCACAGGACAATTCGGACCACGGCCGCCCCAAAGGTGTGTGAGCCGACTCCATTGAGAGCCGGTCACACTCTCCTGTCATGCGAACTGGATGCGGGGATACCCACATCCAATTCGCATCAGTGTGAATCCAGCCTGAAAGTGAAAGTAAAAGAAAACCCAAAATTTGGGTTGTTCCAAAAAAAGTGATACAGGGATCATTTTCCAATGGGGACACTAGTTCTGGTTCCCCCCAAGGAATTCCCTTAATTTGCAGGGATTTTCTCCGACTTCCTGTTTGGCTATGAGACAGGAAGTGAAGGGAAATCTCTACAATAGGAAACAAATGGCGAAAATAAATGATAATAAAGTTTTGCCTATAGTTCTACTTTTAAGTGTTTAGGTTGATGTTTTAAATTACGTTCCAGTAACTTTCCAATCATTATCTTACAAATTAACAATTTACGCAAGGTCCTTCCACAATGCAATGCTAAATTTCAAGCAAGAAAGCCTAGCAATGAATATTCATGTCTTGACTTTCTCAAACTGAAACAAGGGTAAATGACCCGAAGAGGAAGTAGGGTGTCTCCTTTCATCGGCTACTGTTCTTAATAGCTCATATTACTGACTATTCACAGCAAAGTTGTAAGTGACTCAGCAAAGGGGTGGGAATGGATACAAGTGTACTGCCTTATAAAGGGTAAATAAATATTCATATACAGCATTTATACAGTATTTCATATCTACCGGACCAAAGAAAAATAAAAATCAGTTAAAGTTTGGTCCTGTACATAATAATAAGATGTATACAACAATGCCATATTTCCCTTTAACAAAAAAAAATCAGGCCAGAGATTAGTAAACATCAGTGTACATTTTCTGAGCGGCCTGACAGCTTGCAAAGACAAATTGCTGGACTCACTGAAGCTTGCCGTACTATGAATTTCATATTTTCCCTACACTAACCACACACATCAGCAATTTAGTTACCGAGCAGCACAAGGAAGCAAAGAGCATTAGACAGATTTTATAATTTGCATGATGAGCCGGGAAAATGCCTGGAGATATTTTATCTGTTAAACAAGATGAGGGTCATTATGCTAAAATCGCGGCTGAGGTATCATGTATAACGCAACACAAAAAGTAGCTAGCAATGGAAAAAGGGAATTAGTACCAAGAAAATTACTAGGCTTTTCCTTTGTGCTGCAATTTATCTTCGCAAGACTAGAAGGCTCCCTTGGACCATATCTATGGCAGTAGTGGCAGGGAATGCACTTCCAAGAGCAGATCCAGTAGCAGAACTGAAGGGAAAGGAGCTGCTGAGAAGAATCAAGATTCTCTGCAGCTCAGGTAACATATGGCAATATCTGCTCTGCCTTAGGCCTTCTGATTGGTGGACTGTACAACTCAGCAGCAGCTCTGAATATAAGACAGCACACTCTGCTTTTACTTTCTGTGTCATATTATTATACTATAGTAAAGGGAAAATGTGAGGGGTGTATTCACTTTTGTGAGATACTGTGTATATATATATATATATATATATATATATATATATTTATTTATTTTTTTTTAAATATACTTAAGTTGGCAATCAACAGCAGCTGAGATTTCAGCTGATTCCTGTTCAATTGTTTGAAATTTAAAATAGGTCCTGCAATCACCACCCAGTTTGATGGGCCTACCTGGGAGAAATCGGCTTCAGCCCATCAGATGCAGTCACTGTTCATCAGCGCCACTATATTCATGCAGCTGCGTGTGCCCAAATACTATAGCTGCCAGTTGAGATTCCTCCATCCACACAGTTTAGTGGGGAAGGAGGAATTTATTGATCTTTTATTGAGCCTGCAGACTGAATGACAGAAATTGAGCCGTGTGTGGCAGCCTTAGATCAGCCTGAGGGCAGATATACTTTTACTGCATATGCTGCACAATGGTTGTGATTTATTGCAATGCAAGACTATTGCCTGGTACGCACTACAAGTTTTTATTTTGTTAAAAAAAAAAAAAAAACCTGACAGCTCCAGTTGGAGCCACTGTACTAACCATCCAAAGTTAGTACAGCGATCTCCCCTGCTGAGCTGTTGTGTTCTGACAGCGGGGCGGCCCCATCCCCCACCAGAACACGCCTAAAAGCACTTTCTTGCATTGGCTGAAAGCGCTGATTGGGAGATGGTGGGCTGCTGTTTTTCCAGCATGCTCAGCCGGCTTCTGTCGGACAGACCAACATACACACGGGCCAAATGTTAGACGGTTTTTCTTGAGCGGCCTATGTCTCCCGACATTCAGCCCGTGTGTATGGGACTTAAGAGTCTTCTGACTCACTGAAAACAATAAACTCTGTGTGTAGGTGATATCTAAACTTAAAAGCGGCTAATACATTCTTAAGGCAATTTTCACACAGGGTTTCTGATTGGGTCTACCTGTCAGTTTTTCAGGCGGACCGGATTAGAAGCCCCATGCTACAGGTAGGCCGCCTACTTCAACGTCCGTCATGGTTCAGAAAAAAAAAAGAACTGTATCATTTTCTGTTCTTCTGGACCTAAACGTAATGGATCAGAAGTAGTCTGATGTAAATGGATACATCTGGCATGGTATAGATCTAATGGGTCCACCACAATCCGCTGTCAAAATGTGGACAAAAAACTGAAGAGACATGGTTACGTTCACAAATCTCAGTTGCTGGCTTGGCTTGTCTCCTCTGAAGCAATCACCTGTATCAGCAGCAGGAATGTGCACACCGAGATGCAAAATAATCTTCCTTTATTAAAATAGCCAGCAGGAACAAGTTCTATTCTGACATGTTTCACTTAGGCACAGCGCCTTCTCTTTGATAAAACCCTGTGTCCAGCGTGAAACGTCAGAATAGAACTTGTTCCTGCTGGCTACTTTAATGAAGGGAAATTATGGTGCATCTCAGTGTGTGGTTTCCTGTTGCTGATATGAGTGATCGTTTCAGTTGAGATGAGCCAAGCCAGCACCTGAAATGCGATTATGGAGTGTGGTACCTGATCTTGCCTGGACTGGTATGTGAAATATTTGGTACCTGTTATTTCTGCTAGAATTCTAGTGCCCTTGTGACTTTCTTTGGATTGAACTAAAATCTCATGCATAAAAATAAGTCACTGCGCTTGGCTCCTAGTACTGTATAAACCACTAAATGTCCACAGTCTATTAGCGTCCATAAATCATCCCAAGGAGACGGTGACAACAGTGCTTGTGCTCAATCAAACATTGGTGCTCCAGTTGTGCTCAGTGTGCCCCACATGGATGTCCACTCACCCTTCCTTTGGTGACCAACTATCTAGTGTGGTCTAAAGAAGCATATGTGGGGACCTCCCCTGTGGGTATTTCAGCGTTCCACACCTCTCATACATGTCATAAGCTTTCCCAACAATCTTCTGTGAGCTACAGAACAACTACCCTCCAAGTCAGGGGTCTCCAACCTTTCTGAACAAAGGGCCAGTTTACAGTGTTCCAGACACTGAAGGGGCTGGACTGTGACCAGAAAATGTGAGTGTGAGTAGAAAATGCCCTGGCGTCAATGGGTGTAAAGAATACCCTATCATGGAATTTAGTGGGAAGAATATTGCCCAATTGTTGGTATTAGGGGAAGAAATAGTGTTCCATCGGTGGTGTATTTGGAAAGAATACTGCCCCATTGTTGGGGGTTAGTGGTAGGAATAGTGCTCTATAGTTGATATCAGTGACAGGAATTATGCCCCATTGTTGGTGTAGAATGAATACCGCCTTTTATTACTAGTAGGAATATTGTCCCAAGGACCTGATAAGGGCAAGCAAAATGCCACATCCTGTCCCCAGGCCAAAGTTTGGAGACCACTGCTCTAAGTAATAGATATGAGGAGAGTGGTAGGTGGTTGTAGTTCAAAATAGAAAAGCAGTTTAGGGGGAGTGGGGACAACCCTGCTTCTCCAAAGATAAGAGTATAAGGAGAGAGTTTTGTCACCCTATGACATCAAGTATGTTCATGGCAGGTAACCAGGCAAAAGTAAAGAAGAAAAACAAGCCTGAAAAAAAGCAAATGAATGCAGCTACCACATCCAAGAAGCGCTATACTGCAATTTGGTTTTTAAGCCTAAAATCTTTTTAAGAAGGGATTGTGACTTAAATGCCAACATACATAGACCAAGTACCTAACCAAACACAATCCATCAAACCTTCTGGCTGACAAAAAATGCTCATGGAGGAAAAACTTCAGCTATGAAAGTACAACAAACTTTGCCAGCTATTTTTAAACTAATGCACAGCTCGATGTGGCTTTCATCGCTCAAGAATTTCACATAGGCAGATCCATTTTCTATAACATTTAAAGAATCACAAAGCAAATAAAATGAATAGCTTTTAAAATGGATTAGCAAAGTGGTTCTGAACATAAGAAATGATGAAGGCCACCAAATAATGGCACTATACAGATCAGTGAATACAAAACAATCTGCCCCGGACTCGATTAGCTGCTGTGATTTTCAATCTTTTGTTAGATTATATAAAAACAAGGTAATGGGTGATCATACAAGTCTGCAGAAAGCATATAAAATAAAGTTTAAAACAGAAAAAAAACAGGAATTTTTTAGACGGGGCTCTTCCTTTTGGTTTGTCTCACAGTCTTTTTGCCATGTTTCATCATCACGTTGCTGCTATGAAACCGCAGCCTTCTGAATTCAATCTGTATTACCATTATCAACTGGTAATATACGTAGAAATAGAAACACAGTGAGTGACAGGAGAAAAAAAGACCAAGTGGTTCATCAAGTCAACCCCATTTTTAAAAAAAAATTTTTAACAGTTTCCGGATGGAAACAGTAAGGCTAGGTTCACACTACTGTGGGTGCAATTTGATCCAATTTTCAGTGCAACTATGTAGTGTGACTTGGTTGCGTTTTTGTTGCTATTTTGATGTGATTTTCATGCCTCTGTATTTTTGGCTTTGGTCAATGATAAGCAAATCTGCTGTGACAGGAAAAAAGCACTGAAATCTCATCACATGTCAAATCATATGTAGATGCACTTTTGATGCATTTCTAATGAAGTCTATGTGACCAAAATCATGCTGGAATCACACCATGGCGAATGGCGTGCTATGCTGCATTGATGTGTATGAGCGCCATTGAAAACAATGTGATTTCCATTGCTATGTGATTCTGTGTGACTCAAGTCGCATCTGAAATCCCACTAATGTGAACCAGGCCTAAGAGAACAGGCCAAAGGCACCAAGCATTCAAGTTCTGAGTTCACAGTATATGTCTGTGGCCCAGCAGGTCAATGTCTTTTGATTAGGTAAGTTCTATCTGCATACCTTTGGTGCTGCAAACTTAAAGCCCAGTTGAAGTCTCGCACCTTTTTATCTCTTTAATATCTTTAAATGATCTTTCCCTCCCATATGCTATTATCTGATTTGTGTTGAGGAACACCAAAAAAACCTTGTTTTCTCCCAGCGAAAGTGCTACTCTTAGCCCTCACACTGCAGTGCTGTGCACTAGCAGAATTAAGTAATAGCCACATCTCTTTACACAAGTGTCATCAAAAAGACCAGAGGGCGCTTGTCTGAGCAGGTTTGTTACTGAGTGCTGATTACAGACTGCGCTAGGTCTAACTTTTGGACTGCACAGTCTGATTTAAGCACTGTGCATACCTGTTGTAATAGGAAAGCAAGGTAAGACTATGAAAATGGCTGTTTTTTGCTCCACTTCTATCTGACTGCATAACTATATATGACTTTGCTTGGGCTTTAACACATAACTGGATCAACATAGCCACCAAGGAGCAAAATGTGTGTCTTGGTTCACTCTCACTCCTTTAGAAGAAACATTCTTTACAAACATCTGAAGTTAACCTTTGGGCAAAACACTCTCTCATGCCCACCACTTAGGGGTGCTCAGCAGGTATCAGAACATGCTAAGAACTTCCTTTTAAGTCCCATACATATTAGCTCTCTTAATGCCATCTAAGCAGGGAGGATGAAGGCTTCTAAACAAAGGTTAAAGGACATCTTCATATGCATAGCATACAGTGTGTTGCACATCTCTGCATGTGTATTTCCCTGTGTTTTATATCGTTAAAAATCCCACAAGTCCAGAAACATACCAATTGACCTGCCACTCTTGTGGGTTCACAACACAATGCATTTTTGTAACTGAATGTTGTCAGTTCTAGGAGGGCTAACTACTTTCCTTGACACAAGGAAGTGTGCAGAGGATACAGGAGAGCTCTGAATTTATGACATAATCAACAAGTATTTTTTGCACTTATTAAACAGATATTACAAAATGCTTTGATGGTGTATATAATGGACCCAAAGGGAACAAATAAGCAAAGTTCATTGTTAGGGATTAGACTAACAGGGACATAGACAGCAACAAATACATTAAAGAAGTTCTAACTTCTACCCCACGCTACTCATAAAAGCAGTTTTTTGTTGTCTTGTCTTGTGACACAGTAAAAGTGAAGGAAAGTCGCCCCGATGGAGGCACAGACAGAAATGAAACTTGACAAAGGTTCCAACTCTTCCCCCTTGTAGCCAAGATTAAAAATAGGTTCTAGTTCGATATCCAAGAGGTTTAAAAATGTTATACATTTTTTAAAGCCCAGTCCCAAGAAAAACATTGTACTTTATTGTGAACAGAGAAGGGAAAGGTTAAAGCCTCTACAAATGTAGTTTTGTATTGTCCCTATTGGGGAGATTTGACAAAAAAAAACATTTTTAGTAAAAAGGGAAAGGGTAAGACCTTCCAATAATATTTGTATTACTGTCTGTGTCTTCCTGTCCCAGTAATAATCACATTCCTTTACTCTGGTATGAGCACCATGGGTACAGGAAGTGAAGGATAGCGGGGTCACAGACAGAAATAAAAGCTTGGCAAATTATAAATCTCCCCCACTCTTTAATAGATTTTACTATAGATACAAGTTATAATAGTAGTAACAATATAATTATACATGAAGGATAAAGACAGCACATTACCATCTCCAGGGATGATGCGTAGAGTTACAGTGTTTCCAGCTTCTTTAATTAAGTTGACAATATCCGAGTGTGATTTGTTGGTGATGGAACACCCATTGACGGCCAATATCCGATCTCCCACCTTGAGCTTTCCACAACGGTCAGCTGGGCTGCCCTCGATTATCCGACCTATTTTATGAGGCATGGCCACACATGCATTTCCAGCTTTTGTATGTCACAGTTTTTGTTAAAGTGGCAAGACATCGGAGGGACAGGAGAAAAGGATTGAGAAAGGAGAAGGTTGAGGGTTAAAAATGCATTAAGCAAGTATTAGCTGAGCTTTGCTGCTCATGTTGAAGAAAACACTGGCAAGGAGAGCTGGATGTTGGCATATCGATCTCTGAGTCAAAGGGGCTAGCCACTACAGAGTATACAAAGCCACATCATCATTATCATAAGCAAAGTATGGTACTGTACTATAAACCCCTGTGCCAATCATATCAGTTTTTTCGTAGATCAGTTCCTTGGAGTGTACCTGTGGCCAGGCTATGGACATTCAAGCATTTACATATTCTTAACAAGTAGTCCTGTGGCCACGCTATGGACATTCAAGCATTTATATATTCTTAAGAGCAGCTAGCTTTAAATCAAGTCTTCACTGGCCTCTTTAGCTGCAGCCACTGCTGAGCAATTCATCCTCAACATTCACAAGAGAAGCAGTAAAGTTCTTCATGACACGTCCCGGTACTCTACTCTACTCTCCCTTTTCCTGTGCACCTGCCATGAGTTTAGATATTAGAAAGCTGGCAGGCTGCTGAATGTGAAAGTGTTTGTGTTGCAAATTGTGAGGATGAATCATACAATAGTGTGTGGAGTTACAGAGGTGAATGCTAGTTCTTAAAGCTTGTTTACTACTGGTAAAGAATATTTAAATATTTGAATGACCCATAGGCCGGCCACATTTACACTTTTAAAGGAAACACTTCATAAGGAAAATGTAATGTCTTTTTGAAAAGGCTCAGTCACAGAGCTGAAATAAGGATACAGTTCTGGAGTCCTGAATTCACTTGCTTTAAACTTTTTGCAGCTTGCCTCACAAGCGACTCCAGAAATTCCCAGATGGCACTGACCAGTGACAGTCTACATGTGCCATCAATTTTACCTATTTGAGAAAGCAGGTAATGGGCCGGTTATCAGCAATCAAGCGTCTGACACCCTGACCAATTAGTGTAAATTTTTGCATCTTTATAAACATTAAGCTGCTAGACAGCACAGCTCAAAAATGAGAAAAGCAGGCTCCAGTGGCTTCATTGGAGACTATAGTAAGGTAATCTGCCTGCTCAGTGTTTCTGATTTTATCACTATAGTGTTAATTTAGCACAGCTACGTCATAAGGTGGAACATATAGACAGGGAATAGAGATCCTGAGATTATGCCCAGAGTTCTAATTTTAAGCTTGGCTCTTGCAGTATAGCCACACATGCACAGTTATTACCCCTGTGCTTTTGCTATGAATGGTAGCCACTGCATGGATATCTCTTAACAATATCCACTTGAAAATGTACATTTCCAGTTGCAACCAAAGCTTGTTAATGGCTGCTGTGCCTAATTCTCACCTGATCACTGCATCTGGCTGCTGAATAGGGGTAGACCTCGGCTCAGCATGGTCACTGTACATCTAATAATAAGGCAAAGCACAAAATGGAAAATCCTTTGCCAAATCTATTTTCAATACACCCCCGGGGTGATTTACAGGGCCATTATAAACTTGTTTCCTGGAACCTGACTAAGGTTTGCTGCTTAGCACTTGCATTAAAACGGAATGGGCCGGGGTCAGCTCATTTGTCTTCAAGGCCGCAGACTACCCACAATCCCTCCATCACTGTATCAGGTCCACGATCTCCCATATTGCAAAAAGACAAATCACCCACTTAGGCTTGCCAGTGTTTTGTTCACGAATGATAATCAGTGCATATATTAGGCTCCCTTCCACCTCAGATATTCAGTGATGTACACGCAGTAAGAAATGGTTTTATTATCACCTTGGCTAAAATGCAACCAAGCCACCAGAAAGCTCATAAAAGAAACCACAGCACAGGAAGCAGAGAACAGTAGTTAGCAAATCAAGCATAAAGAATATATAAAATGTGTGCACATTGCAATAAGGCAATCCTGTCTAATATATTTTGTGTGGCAATATACTTTTACATTAAGTATATACAGCCAAAACATTTTAGAGTAGATGAAGGGTTACAACCCCTTTTTTAGCCATCTGTGTCCCCAAGGGGACATTTCTCTTCATTGTCTACCCTGTGGACACAACAGGAAATTAAAAACTTTCCAAACTAAAAGCTTTGGCTTTAGATACAACTACAAATAGAAACCATCATGGCTTTATAAGCATTTAATACATGATAAAGAATTCTCAGAGCATTACAGGCTTTCTAAAGGGAGACCGCAACAAGTTTCAGTAAGGTGGTCTCCAACTGTACGTTTGGACACAGCCATTTAGAGGGAGGATGAAACCTTGGACACAGCCATTTAGGGGTAGGCAAGAAAAGGGAATAAATCAATGTCTTGACTCATCCCCTTGTATGTGTAAATTTCAGATTGAGCTTCTGAGCTCTGTAAACATTTGGCTTTTTATAACAGAAGGTAAAGAAAAACAGGAAAAAAATGTAAAAAGAAGCCTAAAGTTCTACCTGCGGGCAAAACATAAAAGTCGACAACAGGTTCATATTCAATATGTCATATTGGCCTGACTAAAAAGAAACACAGATAAAATAATCTGGTCTTTTAGTATTGATTATAATTTTATAACAAAATATGTATAAAATGCCTATATGTTCTCTTTAAACAATATACTTTCAAAGGGGGACAAACTGGTAAAAGAGAGAATGAAACTTGGATAAGCAAACATTTGATACACAAAAAATAATTCTCAGAGCATGATGGGTTTTCTAAAGAGAGAAAGCAACCAGTAGCTGTCTTTTTTCAGTAAGGTGAAAGTTTGATAACTTTTCTTAGAATATTCAAATTAATCGGTGACCATGAACACAGCCCTATTCTAGAACAAAACCGATTGCTTAAGACACAGACTAAAAGATATCTGCGACTGTTACAACATACAACACACTAGAAAGAATATGCAACTGCGTTAAAATCATAGTTGCATAAACAATCGCAGAATGTGTCCCTGGTGTTCATTTGCTTAAAATCAATTTGTTAGGGAGGATTTGCTGACCTTTCATAGGCACTAGCTGAAGTACCTAGATAACTGCGCATGAAATACGATCATGATATATTAAAGATAATCCTAACAAAATGATGTTTAGATAGATTTCACAATACTGATTTATTAAAAGGCACTGAAAATGTGTAATATTTTAGATACATTTTTTATCTCCTGCTTTAACCATGATCTCATCGGACATAATCTGTCTTCCTTTCTTCTTTTTTTTCTACATTTTTTGTATAGATATGAAATATTTACTATAATAAAGCATCCTTTGATTTTCACTTCAAAGCCTACAAAATGTTACAAGGCCTAATGTATATTTTATTTAGGACTGAAGCCAACAAGTTGATTAAATATTCTATGTACTTTTATTTCTTTCAGTGCTGAATTCAAGAGCCCATCTTTATGGCTCCCGATGCACGGGAGCTGAGCCATAAACCTACAATCGCTCAGAAGATTTCTCAATAATTACAGGTTTTTACTGTCGTCTTGGGCTTCAGCTGGCACTTGCCTTCTTAATGGAATACAACTAGAAGCAAAATAAATTCTGAAAGTGTATCAGTCAGTTTAAATTACAGAAAATGAAACTCGCTACATACAAATTTTCTGTGTTTCTTAGGACTGGGCTCGAACCTAGTGGTCCTCATACATCAAAAGACTGGTTGTTACTTGCAGCAAACAGATCTTATTTTTTTTATTTTAAGGTAGATAAGAAAAGGAACAATGTTGAAGGGAACCTATAAAAATAGACAGATGGGCTAATTTTGGCTGCTGGGCCTAGAGGCTCTAGCCATAGGATTCAGCTAACCATATTTTTCAATTCCTCCCCTGGTATGCACCCACCTATGGATAGACCTTGCCTCAAGAGGAGGCTTATGTTATAGCTTACGTTTATTCTCATGTTGTTGCTCCCATTTAACTCCTGGTCAGTTATTTGTCGCAATATTTTTGTGGCACTGCTACTCTGTCTGGTATTGTCTCTTTTATTCTTCTGTATGGAAAGTTTTTCGTTTGAAATAAATTTTACTTAAAAAAAAAAAATAGACAAATGGGAACTACCAATGCTGAATGCTGTAACAAAAAACTATAATGATTTTTGGTCAATTACATTTTGTTTCCTCAAGACTAATGACCTGTACCCTCTGCATAGCTTAAATCATCCCTAAAAATGGCTGCCCGCACACTGTTGATGAAATTTAAAGGTGTGTCTATTTACCTCTATTTGGTTAAAGTTTGATTTATGGTAAAATTTGCTTGTCATTTTATGAATGTCATATTCCTGTGAAAGCCTGCAATGTGCCTTCAATTGCAAATGATTGTCATGACATTTTTCACTGCACTCACCAAAAGTGGTTCCGGCTTCCGGCCTGCTGACGGACGATACAATAACGAAGCCAAAACCTTCATTTTCACCACGCTGAATTTCCACGTCATAAGGCTGAACCACAGTGCTGACTAAGCCGCTCCCTCCACCACCACCACTACCGATTCCACTGGTGGAGCCACTGCCAGAGCTAACAGTGTTTAGTGAGTTTTGGCTGCCCTGGGGAGTGCGTTTCTCCTCTGTCAGAGATGCAGGCTGGTTACTACTATGATGGGAAGATGCTGGTGAGGCAGGGACTTCATTTTCTGTTTTGAGGACTGGAAATAAATGATAGATTTTTATTGGGGCACATGATGTTGGAAAAGTAACAGTTAGGATAAGACAACACCAAAAGATTTAGGGGTTGATTTACTAAAGGCAAATAGACAGTGCACTTTGCAAAGTGCAGTTACTCCAGAGCTTAGTAAATGAGCAAAAACTCTACTGACTTCCATCATCCAATCATGTGCAAGGAAACATGCTGTTTTTTTTTTCCTTGCATGTGATTGGGTATACTTTGCAAAGTGAAGCTTTACCTCATTTACTACACTTATTCATTTATGACTTTGCAAAGTGCACAGTCTATTTGTCTTTAGCAAATCAACCACTTTATATCATTGTTAAATAGCCTATTTCATATTCAGAAATGTAAGCATGAACAAAACATGCAAAATGCGTCCCACATCTATCACTGTGACCCTCCATATAAATGAAGAGTCCCAAAAAATTATTATGAAACACTGCAGGTTGTCTCTGAAGATTACCACTTTGTCTGTTAGTTTTCTAGTTTGCGATTGTTCAATTTAGTCATCACCTGTGACAATGATGTGTCTTGACTCTATACATCATCTTTCCAGCAATCAAAATCTGGATGCTTAGTGCATGCATAGATCTGCTGGATGTTGAAAACCATCAGCATTTGTTCACTTTTCTAAAGAGAAATGGACACAGAGTATGTACAGTACACAGGCTAAGGCTGGCCATAGAAGATTGTTTTTTCCAAGCACTTTTTGCATGAAATTTTTCCAACATTCCCATTCGAGGTTGACTTCTCTGAAGCAGGAACCGCCATAGATGGATCCAAATTCACCCAGTTCAGTCAAGTGAAAATGCTTCAAGCATCTCCCAGTGGTTTGATAATCTACAGCAGGGGATTTTTAACCTTTTACAATTACAGAGCCTTAATCGATTGCTCAAAAGGTCCCCATAACCCCTTCTACAGACTGTCAAAATCAAGTGTTATCGCCAGTCCTATTAAGTGCTATTATGAGAACTTCAAAAGATGTAACTGGCTTGGTTTTATTCATGTGATAACCGGAGAGTTTTTAATCCAAAGAACTTTTTAAAAGTTATTCAGAAATCCAGTCCTCTTCCCCTTTTTGCTTGTTATATATATATATACTATGTTAGGAATCCCTGTTCTACAATATCACAAGTAAATATCTCCTATCTGTCATTTTTGGGGTGCCCATATGCTGCCAACGGAATCCTGGTGCTGAAAATCATAAACTAACAAACAGCAAAGGTTTTTGACAGACTTGGACTTAGGGTTAATTAAAGCATCAAGATACCAGTGACCTAAGATTGTGTATATTGTTTCACTGTATGCATAGTTTAAAACTGTCCAGGTTTGTTTTAAATTTGTTTTTCCCTTCTTACACATACATGACCCTTCCAATAGTATGCAAGACTATGTTATGAGGGTGGGCTATAAGCATATTATTTACCTACCTGGATAAACTACTTTACGCCTTATGGTTAAATTGACATGACCTTGTTTAGCTGCTTGCTGCATAAGCTGTACTACAAGTTGATGGGATTTCCCAACTACAGCTGTGCCATCCACACAGATCAATTCATCGCCTGATCTCAACCGACCATCTGCATCAGCTGATCCTAGAGGCACGATATGACCTATGAAAATCTGCAGGGAGAAGACACAAGATGAAATGCAAAATTACCAGAGGCAATCAAGCTCTTTAGATTTTTATAAAAAGCAACTTTAAAGTAACTGTGGGTAAAAAAAAAATTACAAACAAAAAGCTCCTGTAAAAGAGACTATTTCTAGTTCATGGAATCACAAATCTTATCTAATGCCTGCGTCCCCCATTGCACTCTATGGGCAGAACACTGTAGTGATCTAAAGGCTGATGAGAGGAACCACTAACCGTGGTGGGGGATGCAGCCATCAAATACACCTGGAAGTGTCAGATATATATATATTTTTTTGTATAGCTTTGTTTAGCAGCATAGTAAAGATTCTTTGATATGGTGCAGATATAATGTAATTTTTATTTCCCTAACATTGAAATAGATATACTGTATGTATGTAGATAATTGTCTAACTACATAGAAAAACAAGGCTTCCAGAACCTAATAATTAATACCATTACTTATATTACAAAAATCATAATCATACCTCTAGGTAAACAATTTTTAAAAGCCTAGAGTTTCAAAGACTCATATACTCAGGTGCTGTACAATCATAGTCTGAAAACCATCAGAATGGGAAGAATTTACAAAGTATTCAGCACATTTTTAACGCCCACGTTCACATCTAGCGATTTGGGATCAGGGGTGGAATTGTCACAATTCTGCCATGCTGGAAAATGCGGCACACCTGTTTGTGTGCCATTTATTTATAATGGCATCAAAACACAGTGTGGTTTTGTTGCAACTGTTGCGCAATTCATCTCACTGCAATTGCAGGAAAATGCATTGAGCGAAGCTTGTCGTCCAAGAAGGAGCAAGAACTTCTTTTGAGCGACAAGCTTCGCATGACCCGGTTTGCCACGCAACAATCACGCCAAAACCACACTGTCTTGGTGCCATTAAATATTTATGGCACACAAACACGCATGCTGCATTTTGCCAGCTTTGCAGTGCAATTTGGGCTTGTGGGTAGAATTGCGGAGATTCCACCCGTGATCCCAAATTGCTAGATGTGAACAAAGCCTAAAGCATCCTTCAGCTCAGTCAGGGAATGCTGAATATTAATTTTATTGTGAATGTTGGCTGTATAATAGCTTTAAACAGGATTTCACAAATCAAACAGAATGAAGATTTTAAAACCATATAATACAATTATATCATAGCAAACACCTAACACATTTCTTAAATGGTTATTAAACCCAGGAGCCTGCATTCACTATATCTGGTCTCCCACAGTACACAGAGCATTGAAGTGCAATTATTTTAGTAAATATAAACTGCTAAATACCTTTTCTCTTCAGCAGTACATAGCAGTCCTATAACGTCTATCAAAGTCTGACCAAGCACTGGTTAAAGCTTGTAGGAGTTTTCATTCTCCTCTGACTGTCCTATGAGGCTGCATGACCCCTTTCTTTCTGTATGGAGAGTGCTGATTGGCTCTGTGCTGATCACATGCACCCTCCCAAAAAATAAAAATAAAACTCTCTAGCAATACACACCAAACTGAGCATGTGCAGAGTGCTTCCTAGGGCTCTGTTCTATCAGCAAATGGATTGGGGGACAGTAAAAGAAGGGGAGGATCAGAGAAGACAGGATCAAACAACCTTTCTACACAATGCGGAGGATTAACCCCTTAGATTCCACAGTAAGTATAGCAAGCATGCTTTACTGCATATACACACACTGATTTTTACTGTTGTGGGTTTAGTAACACTTTAAAGCTTTAAACATTCATCATGTCAAGCCTGGAAGTGCTGAATATAAATAAAAATGGGAATGCAGGCTTTATCTTTGGAGCCAGTTCACACCACATATTCTGCGTTCTGGATGCGTTTCTGCATGTGTGTTTTTTGGTGTTTTTGATGTATTTTGGTGTGTTTGTCTCAATTAAGGACAATTAAGGACGTGCATTCTGGTGTGTTTTTGCTGCGTTCCATAGAGAAAAAAAGTAACGTGTTCTACTTTTGTTGACTGCACTGGAAGACACTACACTGGTGTGAACTAGGGCCACTGAAATTCATGTTAAACACTGTCCATGCCTTTCTGAAGACAGAATTGAAATGCACTGGACTGCATCTGCTGTGAAAAAGCCCTTAAACAAGATTTTACAAACTATGCACAGAACAAAGATTTTAAAAATAATAAAATACTATGACATTATTTGTAATAATCCATTCTGTGTATTTAGATCTCAAAAACTTTAATAGTTTCTTTGAAATTTATATTTTCATCATGTTTTTTTTCACATTACCTGGAGGTTAGACATCTTCTGGTTGTCTTGTCATTTCTGAGCACCTACCTAATATCGCTGCTTATGTATACCTCCCTCAAGCCTAATTATTACTCAATCATAACAAGCAGTGCTAGGATCTGGCACTGCATTATCAAACATGGGGGCGTGTAGGTCTACTTGCTATGTGTACTGTATAGGCACACTTGTTTTGGGTCGCTTCAGAGATAATTAATCTCTATTGTGTACGGCACAACAGTTCACAACACAGATTATCCCAATAGAAACCCACAGCACGTCCACACAAACACAATGCGATTGCCAGTCACCAGAGAGCACGTATCCTAAGTGTTGTCAATGGTGGTAAGGAAACCATGCACATTGTACATCACCATCTGTTGTCAGCATTTACTTACTGGCTCCCCAGGTTCATTCCCTCCAAGAATTCTGAAGCCAAAGCCGGTTTCTTTCCTCCACAAGAAGATATCATGCTCCTGAAAATCTGGAACTTGGGAAACCAGGAATAGAGAAGAAAAGAAAAAAGAAAAGAATCACAGTGTTACTTTACATGCAAAAATACAAAGCCAAAAAAAGACTGATACATGGAAATTGGCATTAATTATTCATTGTGTTGAGCTGCCAGGAAGCAATCTGTGTGTGAGATGTACTGGGAAGAGATGTGAGCTGCTGCACATGAGACCACGATAAAGAGCTTAAAGCTTAAGGAGAACCTGTCTCCTTGGCGTACAGTCAGCCATCTTGTGTGCCAGGCCAGACTCGACGAGACACGCCGTCACACTTGGGTCGGATTTCCAATCAATAACGAACGATTCGTTTATATAAGAGGTATCGTACCGGTACCTGATGAATTACTCGGTTTACAACGTACTGTTTTATACGTATTGTAGCCCCATATAAAAAAAGTCTGACGAGTCTCTCAAAAAACACAAGTCAAAAATAAAGAAAAAAATAAACTATCCAACCCTTGATGTCCCGGGAGAACAAAGACCGGACCGTGTGTTCTACCGACTGACATGCGGTTCCTCTGTCCAAGAGGAATTCGAAATTCGAGAAATAGCACCAGAGTACAC
>BLSH010323803.1:1162253-1177095 GCA_018402905.1 Glandirana rugosa | reverse complement strand
TGATAATGTAAGGAAGGTAAAAGTGAACTATTAACCAAGCTACAGAGAATCAAGTATTTATATATTTCTAACAAGCAATCAAGCTTTAAAACAAGCTCCCAATGATCTGTGCTGCTGCAGGCAATGTGGCGCAAATCATCCTCAAATGCATAAGCACTAAGGTCATAAGGTCATTCAAGTTCTCTGAGCTGCTCTGCTCACTCTGCCCACCCCGTCTTCATCTAGCAGCCAGGTTGTTTGATCCTCACATGAGCAATTTAGCAGCATGTCAGCCTTCTAATCTCTAATGTATCTTCTAGGAGAGCTTAGCTGCTGTGTCAACGTTAGGAGTGAGGTGCAAAGAGAGCTGAGCTGCTGAGTAACTGATGTGAGTGGGGTGCAGAGAGAGCTGAGCTGCTGAGTCACTGCTGGGAGTGGGGTGCAGGGACAACTAAGCAGCTGAGTCACTGCTGGGGGGGGGGGGGGTCAGCTCAGGGCCATCTTAACAGCATAATGGACCCCTGGGCAAAGTAAAGCACTTGGGCCCCTACCAGCCTACCAAAAATTTACACACCTACTCTCAAGAATTAAAGTATAAATGGTAGATAGAATTAAACATATATTTATTAGCACTTTCAAGCAAATAAAAAAACATGCCTTCAATCGGCTAAATAAATACAAAGGGCACAGTACAGGGAGGAGAAAGAGGGGCAAAGTATGGGGGGAGGGGGGAATCAGGAGGGCAAGACACTGGGATCAGGAAGTCAAAGTACAGGTTTCGGGACGCTGGCCATCTTGGGGAAGCCAAGTAAAAAACGTGACTATCCCAGCAGGTCCGGGACAGTTGGCAAGTATGCTGTAATGCAAGAGTATCACGGGGCCCCCATGCACCTGGGGCCCCTGGGCAGTGCCCAAATGTGCCCATGCATTAAGACAGCCCTGGGTCAGCTGCACTGCTGAGTCACTGCTAGGAGGGGGATCAGGTGGAAGCTGAGCTGCTAAGGGTACAACTTTAACAACCACAAAGCTTCTGCTGTGAAATTTGAAGATAAATTGCTCCCCAGTGCCTGCAGCAACAGAGGTCAGTGAAGGCCTGTTTCAAAGCTCATTAACTTCTTGTTACGTATACCTAAATACTTGACTTGTCACGGGTTCTCTTTCAATAGCATTCTCTTACAATGCCCCTACAGGCTTTTGAGCTATACATCACATCACCTTATGAAATCTTCTTTTCAATGGATGTGCCATTGATCCTCTGCAAAAAAACTTGGCTAGTCACTGGTCAAATTACCAAAAGTCTTTCGTACATCAGATTTACGTAGAACAGAAACTGTCATTTACAAATCCTTGTTACCTACACTCATAAATAATAACAAATGCTTAATCTTTTGACATGCAATATAGAAAAAAAGAACATTTTACATAATAAAGTGTTGACAAACTACATCTTCATGTGAACCTATTATAAACCAATCAGGAAAATGGCTTTGGATGAAGAATGATTTGTGACTATTTCTTATCTTCATATAATTAACAACTTTGTGATTTTTTCCCCATACAGCAAATGTCTTTGAGTCCTATGGCTAATGGCCATGTATTTACTGAAGATGAGAAAATCTAGACTAAGATCTATAACTCTGACAAATGATCATTATCTGGCATTGATACCAGAGGGAAGAATGGCACATTTATCTGGAAGGTGATGAGTTAAATGATCAAATGAAATTAAAGAGAGGCAGCAAGGTTCAGCCCAGAGATGGAGAGGTACCAATTTCCTGCTCGAGTGCTCCCTGTCTCCCTGAAGTAGGATTGGAGACGTGTGTTTCAGTAATAATCTGTAAAGAATCATCTTGTTAACAATGCAGATTGTGATACAGCTTTCCTCCTTCTTTTTGCAGTCATTAAACCCTTAAAACAAAATACAGATACGTATTAAAGCTGAACTCCAGGCAAACACACAAAACACGCATGAAATAAATATATGGGAGCCATTTTACATCCCAAAAAATATCTCTCTCTGCAAGCAAGCACAGGCAGGTGGAAGAAGCCACATTGTCTGGTATAGGAGGAATACTATGGTGTCATCTCTGCACCCCCAGCCAGCTGACTGGACTGTTAGGTTAGGTGCACACCACTGCGTGTTGGGAACATGTGCACAATTGTACAAAATGCACAGAAACATGCTGCCGTTTAGAAGCGCGCCAGTGCCACTATATGTTAAAGGCACCCCCACGCCACACCATGTGGTTTGGTGCGATGTTTTCAGAAAAGAGTCCGGACTTTGCTATTATGTTTCTCATGCATAGAGCATGCCATTTAAAAGATAGAGCTGCCCTGGTCACACCTGTAGTTGTGAACCAAGCCTAGAAGAGCAGCAAAAAGACAGACGAGCAGTGATGAGCTTGAGGTGTTCAAACTAGGAACCAATCCCACATGAGCAAGCCAGCAAGGAAGCGGTCCCATGTATGAGCCAATCATCTGCGTCCAGGCGATTGTTTGCCCCACAGCCGTACATAAAGGGGTTGGACGATATGATGGAAACAAGTAGGTAAAAGAACCAAATTACCCAAAGTTAGCCAATATGATGTTGAACCACTTTTGTCATCCAAGACAGCCTGAATTCTACTGGGAATTGACAAATATAAATCTTGGATGGTGAATGATGGAATCTGATGCCAATCTTCATGCAAAAATCCGGGTCACAATTCTGTGCAATGCCCTTTTGTCTCTTTTGGTCAGTTGACCATGCTTATGCTTATCAGACAAAGCTTTCCCGAAAACTCTATATGACTGCATAACCTTTGATACTGTACTTTGCGACACCGCAAATAAATTGGCAACATCTGTCACAGAGGCACCAGCAATTAGCCCTCTTTGAAGCTCAGTAAGCTCTGACATGACTCCATATTACTAGCAGTGCAGTGAATGATGGAAGTGAGGCTTCCCACCTGTTAGCTAGGTGTCCCATCACACAGCGGAAGCAAAAGGGTGTAACATCACTTCCACTTTCAACACAAAACATGTCGTCACTTTTAGTGACATCTGCAAATCATGTAGTGTTTTCACATTTTTGTCCAACCCCTGTATAAGATGCCCTGGCCGCAGACAATTGGCCTGTAGAGGTGAGAGTTTCCCTGGTATGCTCGCTCACGTGGGTTTGGATCCTAGTTTGAGCACACGAGAATTCATCACTACAAATGAGGTCATCTCTCTGTTTTTTCTTCCTATCAGTTTGTTCCTTGCAACACATGTGTCATGCAGTACGCCTGATTGGCTACCAGTGCTGTGCTGCCCCTCTCTCCCTCAGAGTGTTGTTTCACAGAGGATAACAAGAGACTGATAATGAGTTAAACTCAGATACTGGCACTAGATACAATATTTTTTTTAACAATGTATACAAAGCCGCCTTAGTTTGTTTCATTCATTAATATATGCCTGGATTTCAGCTTTAAATACGTCACTGGGCAAAACAGTAAAAGAACGAGGAGCATTAAATCTAAAAGGAGAAATCTTCTTTAGTCTACCTAAAGCCTATTTTTATTTATTTATATTTTTCCATTTTGACTAGAGTAGGGAATGATGAAAACCCCATCATGTTTTTTCCAATCCATAATCCATTGGTGGGATTTCCCTTCACATTTCCTGCAAACACACAGAGAAGTCAGAGGAAACCACTTCAAAGTAAGGAAATCCCCCCCTCGTAGACAGTGGTTACCAGAACCACCAGTGTCCCTGTTGTGAGATTCCCCATCTATTCCTGTTTTATTAGCAACTCAATGTTGGATTGTCCCTCACTTTCTATCCTGGTGACAATGATCACCAGAATAAAGCTCTCAAGTTTTATTGTGAAAGCTTAAGTGAACAAGCTGATTTTTGATACTGATTGGCTACCATGCACAACTGCACTAGATTTTGCGCTCTCCAGTTTTAGTTAATCAACCCCAGTGACTCCACCCAGCAGGGGCACAGACAGTAGTTTTGGATAACATAGGGGATTTATCCTAGGTTTTTATTTCTAACAAAACTTCCAATTACCAATGACTCCATTAAAAAAAAAAAAAAAAAAAACAGGTAGAAAGAGCATTTCCTTCTGCCCCAAAAGGAGATGGGGCCCAACCAGACTTGAAAATACTAGAACTTAAAGTGATACTAAAGTCTTGTTTTTTGTATACAACATGTCATACTTACCTGCTCTATGCAGTGGTTTTGCACAGAGCAGCCCTGATCCTCCTCATCTCAGGTCCCTCGCCGGCGCTCCTAACCCCTCCCTCCTACCGAGTGCCCCGACATCAAGCAGTTTGCTATGGGGACATCCGAACCATGGTGCGGCTCTTTGTCTGAATGCTGCTGCACACTGAAGGTTTTTTTTTATCTTAATGCATAGAATGCATTAAGATAAAAAGAACCTTCTGACTTTAGAATCACTTTAAATAGGGAGATGGGGAGATCATTTCTCAGAACCCTGGTGCTCCAGGAAACCTTTTCAAATTAGGGGCTGCTGTGTCCTGGCAAACCCAAAGTGTTTCCTTGCAAATCAAAAATGTTAGGTAGATAATATACCAAAGTCAGTTTGTTGGCGATTAAAAGAGGAAGCCTTGTTTAAGAAAGGCAAGGGGAAGTACTGTGTGATCTTTGTCCGGAGGTCCCAAAGCAGTCTGGTATGCCAATAAAGAGAAGGTGTTGGAAAACACACAACTGTTTAAAATGTCTCTTCTTTCCCAAAGCGTGACTCATCAAGGGCTGTTTGAGGCTGAATAAGTTTTCTATAGAGCCACAGCAGCAGGGAACTTGGGGAGAATTATGAGTGCTAAAGAATTAGCAATGCAGAGAGGATAAGTAGAGGAGGAGGGCAGGGAGCCCAAGGCCTTGCAGTTGGGAATAGATTACCATAAATTATTGAGCGTTGTCATGACAAGGTGTACTTATGTTGCATAACAACTTTTTTAACTTCCTGACCCCACACACGTTGTCACTCCATTAGAGAGTGATGTATTATACAATGTCTACACCAGTAAATGTACACTAGAATTTTAAGGGGTGATTCCTCCTTTGTGTGACCGTAACATACTGGCTATTATGCACACAGCTGGGGCTTTCATTTAAAGTGAAACTGAACCCAAAAGTTAATACTTGTTATCTTATAGGGAGCTTCTAAAAATGTTAATTGCGCCTAAGCAGTAGCTTGAAAAGTCTACCCTTTGTCTTGAATTCCTTCAAAAAATAGTAGTTAACTTACTGTGCCTAGGTACTCTTGATTGAAAGCCTCATAGCTGTATATATCTGCAGTGAGTCATCTAAGGCATTGTGGTATTGACGGCTAGTCCCATGAGACATGGAATAGAATTTAATGTCCCTACAGTGTTGTTCACTGTTCTCCTTGCTGAAAAGGAAGATGTACCCAAGGACCTGTAATACGAGGTTTTCCCTGCTTCATCCATTGTGTGGATCTGTGCTTCTCCCACCCCTCCAGCTGCCTTCTTTATTATTCTCCCACCAGTCATCAAAGTGGTGGCTCTGACATTAGAAAGCAAAGCCCTGTCTCTTAAGATTACTACATCCACACACGGAGACAAAAGAAATGGTAAGTTGGCAATGGGGAAAAGACCTGCTGCAGGGAGCCTACATACGATATTGGTGACTCATTTTTTGCCCCCCACTTGCTTTTTTGGGCACAGATTCAATGGTTCAGGTCCTCTTTAAGGAACTACTCCTGTCTACTTGTAAATTTAGGGCACATACAGTTATAAACATCACTTTAGCTACCCCTCACCTATCTGATCACATCTATCACAGAATACCCATTCATTGGATGCAAACAACTGTATCTTCTTGTCTACAGCTGAGGGATGGGAACGCTATTACAAACTTTATCAATATGGCAAAGGGGGAGGGATCGGTCCTTTTAACTACCTTTATAAGTGCAATATTACTTAAGGAGCGATAAGATTACTTATTACACTAAATACAGCCAAGTATTACTTAAAATGTTTCTTGTAAGGGGATAGTGGCTGGTGAGCAGTAAAAATACTTTACTAATGAATTGTCCATGCCCATACCCTGGACTGCAGGTAGAAAACTGGAATGAGGTTACATCAAGAAGTTATTAAGGCATTCAAAGTGAACCATGCATATGGTCTGTTAGTTCTGTTCAGGTGCATGTAACCTACTGGTGTTCAAAAACAGCTTAATCATCTGTAAACTGACCCTCAGCAAACAACTCCAAAAGCACTGCAGTCCAAACGTTAGTGCAAGTAAACCCTGAGTGCCATATGCTGGCTGTTCATAACAGGGATGCCCTTTTTTGCCTACAAATGTCTAGACAGGCTGCTGGCCTACCATTTAAAGCAAACCTCGGCCAATAGCTAAAACTATCAAAGGTACCAACCCCTCTGTTCCAACTGCACTCAAGTACTTCCAGGTATAAGAAAGCAAATTGTATACTCTGTGCCTCCACACAATGCAGTGCTTGAAGACCTGTGCAGCCGATCAGCAGACCCCAGCATTGTCAATAGGTGACGGGGAATATAATTTCCCAACACTGGATAATTGCCAGGGACGGGAGGGGGTATTCAGTGCTAAAAGTTTGAGGCACTGAGGAGTTACTGGCACAAGGATGGGGCGGGTAAGTCTGTTCTTTTTAATTTACTATCAGGTTTGCTTAAATCTATGAAGTAATGATCCGACAAACCCCAAACTCACATTTATTTTACAGTAGAAATGCTCGAAAGACTGCACAGTTAGTTATACCTTGAGATCAGCTACAATGCCTTGAGGCCAATTCTACAAAACAGCTGGTTGCAGCTTCGGCAAATAATTGACCCACCTTAAAGGCTAAGTACACCTTTTTCTTTAAATTCCAGCTTCCCTATGTACCAATACACCATTAATGTACCTCTGTTGCAGTAAAGAAAAAGCTATCTCTATATTCAAGGGTAGGCATAACCTTAGCCTCCAGTGTCTCCTAAAGAAAACTCCTCCATTACTTCCTGCTATTCGCCCCATGGAATGTTAGAAAGACAGGTGACCTCCTAAACACATACCCTACACCTACTCTCCCCCTCCAGGAGATTGCTCCCACCTATCTCTGCAGTTAAATGCAGAAATTGTCCGTGAGCACCGTTCTCCCTGAATAAACAGCCAGTGTCTTCCTCTGCTGATTGATTATATTGTACCTTAATTTTATCTTGCACAGATCATTCATTTGACAGACTGTGCAGGCGATGAGCGATCACATAACAGCCTATGTGGAGCAGAGCTGTGAGAAAACAGGAGAAGTGTGTCCCTGGAAGTTTGTAAAGCTCACTATACAATCTAACTGTACAACCTCCTTTAGTTCTACGATTAAAAGTGTGTCATCTTATTATATAGTTCTGGTAAATATAAGGGAGATTGTACAATTAGATTGCATAGTGTATGGTCACCTTTATACACCTAAAATGAACTAACCACGCTTTTGGTGCCATTAATGCACAGTAAAATAATCGTGCAAACTGTAAAAAACCAAAATGTCCCATGAGCTAGTTTGCCATGTGTAATCAATGGGTTGCCTAATCTTTGTTCCCAGGTAAAATCGCTAGAAAATATTTGGACCCACTATGAAATGTGAATGGGGCCTGAAAGTGAAATTGATGTGTGTACACAAGAACAATGACAGCCTAGTGTCTCTTCCCACTCGCTCCCATGTACTTATATAACGAAGGCCATACAATTGGCAATCTGATTGTACAATCTCTGTACAATTACCTTTAAATTTACTAAAACTAAGCCATTGCAGGACCCACCTAAACAATATATTGAATTTATATCAAATCAGGCAGGCCCCTGCACTACGCAGCTTATGGTAGCTGTTTGTACTGTGCATGGTCCCCTTAAAGGAAGAAGTAGGAAAGGGGGTTTAAAAAGAGGTGGTATAGCAATAAGGGGGGTGTGGTCCAGAGAAGTAAACACACCCTCCCCTGCAATGCATTAAAGTAGTGCATGATGGAATATGACGTTTCCTGGATGGTCATGTGAGGATACAGGAAGTGATGGAATCAGAAATTAGGTGAAGATTCAAAGCTGCCATTACTAGGTAATTGAAAGATAAGAATATTGTGATGGATTGGGCAGAAAAGGCATTAGAAAAGAATTCTATTTATTATGAAAAGTGAAATTCTGTCTGAAAAGGTGAGTTTAGCCTTAAGGCTGGGTTCACACTAGCCTGAATTGGATGCGGGTTTCTCCGCATCCAATTCGCATGACAGGAGACCGTGACTGGTTCTCAATGGAGCCGGTTCACACATCTCCGGATGGCTGCAAAGTGGATTGCACAGGAGTCCTGTGCGTCTTTGGCTCCATTTCAGGTCCAAATTCAGGGAAAAATTTGGGTCGTAAACGGAGAACAGGGACACACCAGATCCCTGCTGTCAGCCGCATCCGTTTTTAGTGTGAACCCAGCCTAAAGGTGACTTCATGAAGCCCACAAAAAAACAGTAAGTTCTTTCCTCTTTACATTTGCAATAAAAATCAAAACTAAGCTCTGCCGTTGATCAGTCACTAGGAAAAAGGCCATTTTTGATAAATCCCACCCTTAGGAGGAAGTAATCAGCTGTCTCAACAATGCAAAAATTCTTCTTATAAATAGTTAATCACCAATAGCACATTACTAATATAAGCTGCCTAAGAAGTTGTCTACCACAATATGGCTCCCTATTAGATTATTTAATAAAAAATATACATGCTTTATTCTTCTGAAGGCATTGTTCTATAAGGAGACACAGAGAGAGGAGGCTCTGGTTATATCCACAAATAATGACCTTACCGGTTGCCAGGCAACACCACAAATGCTCATCACACAAGCTTTAATATAAGTCCAATGGGAAAAGAAAAAGAAGACATGATTTGGAGGGGGTTGGAGGCGTGATGTCTAATGTGAAAACAAATTCCTTTACAAAAGTAGGTGCATTCTAGGTATACAGAGGTTCTATGAACTGTAGGGTGGCCCCTTTTCTATTCCTAACGAAGAACTGCAGTCAAAATATAAATGGCTGGTAAACATACATATTATCCAATCCTGTGAATTTCAGAATTTTGTTTTAAATTGTGAGGTGCAGAAACTTATTCTTGAATAATTAGTAATCCAATAAATATTGGTGGATCAGGTTATTAGTTAAAGCATAACTCCAGGATTTTTTTTTTTTGCCTCTGTTACCTTAGTCCTCTTGATTCCAAACACCTCTTCCTAAGCCACCCTGCAGTGTAATGGATCAAACTCACAGTTTTCGTTATGAGCCAAGGTAATTTCCTGCCCTGGGGACCAGATATTTTTCCCTACGCACAAGCTTGGCAAAGGGATCCTGCGTAACTCCAAAACCTTGCCTTTTTTGTAATAGGATCATTTTGCATTAAAAACCGTTTGGACTTAACTTGAAGATCCGTGGTGTGCTGGCAAATATCTTCATTGTGGCTTATTGATCCAGTCTCCAGCTGGTGGTTACTACAGCACCCAATACACTAGAGCTTTCTCCAGAAATGTGTGCGATGGGAATGTGGATGGTTACTCCTTGAGCACAGGTCCCTTCACTGTCCCTGCAAGTTCTCCTGTCTCTGGAGCCTATGAGAGACAACCTGGTAATTGCAATTGTCGCCTCCCCCAATAGAGGATGTCCACATCAGGCAGGCAGTGATGTGGACACCCAAAGAAGGACCCCAGGACATAAAAAGGAGAGAGAAAAATAGTCACATGACCATGGCTTCAGGCAAGTAAAATGGGCATTTGGATAGCTGTTTTCTTCATGCCAGTGGTTAGTTAGAGAGGGGTGGAAGAGGGGGTTGCTATTATCCTAGCGTTGGAGCTTTAAATCTTAAGCGAATAGGGGAGGGGCCATTGTTTTATCAAACTTTGCGAGGCTGGGGATCTGTCATGCATTTAGTTCACTGCCCCTCCCGAAAAAATATCCACCAAACAGTGAATCATCCATAATTAACAGCTGTTCTCCACTTTTTAAAATCGTCTAATTAATGCCTTTCCTTGAGATCCCTAACTCACCAAACTAGATATAAAGTAGATCCACCAGGTGGGACATTATGCCCACAACAAACAGAGGCAGAACACTGTTAAGAGAAGGCTCCAGTGTTTTCTACTGTAGAAAAATGCCAGTTTCACAACAGAACTACTAAAACAAAAATCCAACACATGTGAGCTGCTATTCATTTATATTACCTATAATATTGCATTTTGTATTTTACCTGGACTACCTTACAAGTCTATAGGTGCTAAGGACAGCAATAAGACAGGATAAGGTTTTTAATTCCATCTACAAATAAAATAGCTTTGAGCAGTCCACATGCCCTTAATTACAGACAAACCAGAAGTACCGGCATGCACCAAAGCTTGCTAAATCCTAAAATCAGACTTTATTTCAATTATGATCCTATATCAAGGCAGGTTTCCATACATGCAAAGGGGCCACAGACCTTCTGTCAAACATACTATTTACAAATGGTTTCTGGAGACTTATATAAATTGCTTAACTTCAGAGACCCCCACCTTGCTAAGCTACTGTGGCAGCTGTCCTGCCATATTAGAGGCCAGGTGGGAAAACTTGTTCCTAAGATTACATGTTTTTCAATGGCCATCCCTTCTCTTCGGCTCCACCTCTCCTCTGAAACCACTGGGCAGTCAGGTAAAACCCATAACCCATTGCAATTCCACCAATCTATTCTATCTTCTCTTCCCACTTCCTTTAACGTTTGCTAGGCCTCCAACTTTCTCCTTCAGTTATGCATTCCCGCTTTACAGGCTTTACCACCTTTTTACCAATGGCAAACTGGTTTTGCAGAATACAGAGAAGCAAAGTAATAAGAATCAGCTTCCATTTAATCCCCTTATGCTCTATGCAACTATCAAGAGCAAAAAATGTTAGCATGGTAAAAGCTCCCATGTCCCAAATTGGAGATTCCGGAGGTTTGAAAACTCTCTGCCCACCCTTCTGAGCCAATCGTTAAGCACCTGCACTATACACATGGGAAGGAGGAGAGTGAGTCACAGCTTCTACATAACCTAAACTAGCATTTTCCAAACAGAGGTACCCAGGCAACCTGGAATGCCTTCAGGTTTCATCAGGGGTGCTTTGGTAAAATTCCTAAAAATTGACAAAAAATTGTATACAAACCAGAGGGTGGATCAAACCCGCCCTTTAGTTACAGAAAAGTACAGGTTTTCATTGTGCACCATTACAATCTTCTATTCGCTGGCCTACTAATAACCAATGACATTGGTTGATAAGGAGGACGTCAGGTGCCTGCACAGCATCCTTATTTGCCCCTCCCTTGCCCCTTTCTGTCAGCACTGGGGTCACATTAGCTGAGAAACATTGGAATACTAGTCAGTACCTCTGTGCAAAGGCGTGTTTTTGTTTGGAAGAATAAATCACATTTAACGTTGGGAGTCCTACCTTTGTGGATGATGCTGTGTTATGTAAAACGATTTGTTTTGTTTTTACCATTT
Source organism: Glandirana rugosa (assembly GCA_018402905.1). Classification (NCBI taxonomy): domain Eukaryota; kingdom Metazoa; phylum Chordata; class Amphibia; order Anura; family Ranidae; genus Glandirana; species Glandirana rugosa. The sequence goes on along the minus strand of BLSH010323803.1, from coordinate 1,165,628 downwards.
GAGAATGGGGTGCCTCAACATTGCGCAGAATTTTAAAGGGCGCCTTGACTGAAAAAAGGTTGAGAAACACTGTCCTAAACTACTGAATAATTTTCCTTTTTTCCCACTGGAAGAATGGAGCAGCAAAAAAGCAATGAGAAGGTATATGCTGCTGGTGGGACCACCATTAATGCAACTCATTTTACCAGCTGCTGATAAACTCAATGAACCTTACAGTCATTCTAAGGTGTTTGGTCAAGTTACGCATAACTCATAGATTTGTACTCTAACAGAACCACTAAGCAAGAAGTAAAATCTGCAAAACGTTTAAAAGTCACAATTTTCCTTTCATTAAATTGAATAGAACATTATTGTCTACACCACACAGAAGCAAAATAATGTCACCGGAAGACTTTGGTGTTTGGTCTGGAATTTTCTTTAAGTTGACAGGAACTAAGGACCTCAATAAGGCAGTTTAGGGCTTTTAATTCCACATATAGCAAACATATGATAGCTTTTAACTGTCTGTATACCTTCCCCTCTAGATAAACCATAAGCACCAGCATGTACCGAGGCTTGCTAAATAAACCCTGCATGATTTCAGTTAGGACCCCCAAAGCAATTTTACTGTACGCTCCAAAGGCTACAAATCTGCCAATCTCAATAATTAATTAAAAATCTTTATACATACTTGTATAAGAAAAATGTTTATAGGCATGAGAACAAGGGCAGACTGCTGCTCCCCTGGTGGTCTAGGCCCCAGCCAATCAGGGCCTGTGGAGCACACAGTAATAAGTAACTCCAACTCTGTCCCTCCTACACCATGCACGCATTCAGTTGCTATGGTTAATACAAGACTGTCTGTGCAGTCAATGGAAATGTCATAGTTTGATATGCACCCCTGGGATGTGTGCTGTACACCTTACTTAGACCAATGCCCTTGATTTTTTATACTAAGTCTGCACAAATTGTAGCCTTATGCAAATGGACCAGTTAATACTAACAGTTAAACACAACCACAGCTAAATGATATCTATGAATTCATAATTAGTTTCTCAACTTTTTTTTATAGAAGAAATCCATTTTTTTTTCTTTTAAAAATTGAGGAGAAAAAGATTCAGAAAAAGATTCCAGACTAGTATTATTAATTACCCTTTGCACTAAGCACTTGCAGACACTGGTTGTAAAGAAGCTTAAAAATAATACCAAAGGATTTATCTTGCTTGGCAAATCGCAAATTAAACCCCCCCCCCCCCCAATCTTTTTTTTTTTTTTGGTGACAGACTTTCAGGATTGATGTGAGAAATGTTTTCCTGCAAAAAGAGTTAAAACTTGCAGATAAATGCAAAAACAACATGTGATTAAACTATCACAGAACAAGGTTAGTTTTACTGCAAGAGCAATTCTTGAGCACTTGTCACCAACGGCCAAATTATTTTTGACGACAGTGCAGAAATCTAAGCATATAGTTTGACATTTTTGTGCTTGGGCTGTGAGCACAAATGAGTACTCTCTCTATGTGCATTAATGTAAAGTGACAATGGTAGAGGCCTAAGGGTCACGTGACTCCAGAAATGCCTTGAGCCATCAAAATCATATAGTTTATTGTAGTGATTCAACTAAAATCACATTGTAATTATTTGCTGCCCCTTCATGCAAGATCCTCAGCATGGCTGGTTAAATTATAAAAATACATGGATACTAAATAAAAGTCACCGAGTGTCAAAAATGGACAGCTATATTTTTTTACTGCCAAAATTCAGCCAGGGAAAAGAAAAGTTAAAACAAAATGAGCATGCATGCTTTTTCCATTCCAGTTTATTTTTAATTAAAGGATACATATGTGCCTTGCCAGCTAATTTAAATTCAGAGCAATATTTACCAGCTGCCTTTCCTGCAGCTCGTATTCATGAAAAAGTTGATTATGCAAAAAATAAATAAATAAAACTGCTTCCTAATGTGTACATATGGTGTTTCATGCTTATAAAAATAATTTTCAGTGTAGCAAAAGCAGTATCTAAATAAAATAAAAAAATTAAAGGCAACAATATTTCTGGTTATTTCAAGCAAAGAAAAAAAAATCACAGGGAATATAGACCATCAATTAGTTCCAGCTACTGAATTATTTATACGTCCTTCTGAAATAATGCGCAAGCTATTTTTGCAGGAAACCACTTTTGTGGGTTCTTAAAGAGACTGACGAGTACAGCATCTCAGAGAAAAGGGAAAAAAAAAAATAATGATGTGTAGAGGGGGGTCCCAAACCTGCAGGTGCCTGCAGCGCAGGTTGCGAGTGACAGACAAAGAATGTCCACCACTTGAATTTATTTACTGAAGGAATCTAGCGGCTGAAGGGTAGAAAAAATACAAAAAAAAAAAAAACGGGAAAAATAAACAGTGTTCCAAAACACTAGGATAAAGTAGCAGGTGTTAAAGGTTCATATCATACAATGGAGAAGGTGGAGTCACATTTATTTACACCCAAGATATGTGTTGCGCTCCTCTATACCCATCCTCCCCAATTAATCTGCCAAGAAAAAAAAAAAGTCACCCACCGTTATTACTAGGTGCAACACGGAGCGGTGGCTGCAATGCTGCCTGCATCGTACTCTTTAATCATGCAGTACCAGAATGAACACATTTCCAATCTACACCCTTTGCTGATGCATAAAACAGTGCTAACCTCATCTCTCTGCTAGCAAACACGAGAATGGCTTTACAAGAATATAAAAAAAAAAAAAAATACATCACAACATTAAAAGCACAGAAGAAAAAATAAAATAACATAATATATAAAAAAAAATAAAAAATAAATAAGGACTCACCGACTTTGGGCTCTTCTTTGGGACTGGCAGTCCTGCAAAACGGCAACAAGGGAGAGATCAACATTAGCATACAAATGTTATGTTCATCTAAGATAAATCCCAAGGTATATCATTCTAATGTAGCCATCTGCACGGCAATAGCAGGATTCTCCTCAGCATCGGAGTTATCAGTCTGTTTAGAACGAATCAAAGCTGAGTACGAGAGGGAGAGAGAGAGAAAACAAGAGGAGGAGAGAGAGAGAGGAGGAAAAAAAAAGGGGGGAACGAGAAAGAGAGAGGGAACACAAATCTATCTGCATTAGCGATGCTGCAGAAGCCTGGAGGCTGGGGGAGAACAGACCTCGGCGGCCTGGGAAAAATAGACAATAAGTCGCAGATAACCAGGTTACGTTAACTGTTCGTCGAGCGCAGTTTTCCTTTATAGATCCAAATTAACAATCGGTTCAGGGAGAATTAGGTCCCCTCGCAAACTCTAAGACAGGTTCACAAGCGAAAAGGGTCCGGCGGCTCCAGACAAGAGGGGGTCGGAGGTCCGAAGACGTCGTAGCGATTACGTCTATCTAAACACAAG
>BLSH010323803.1:1120514-1162243 GCA_018402905.1 Glandirana rugosa | reverse complement strand
TGTTAAAGGCTTTCTTTACAGCAAGTGAGAAGACAAGGATTTTATTTTTTCCTGGGGTGGGGGGGGGGGGGATGTGCAGGGAGGGTACTGAAGGGTGTTATTCCATCAAGGTTAATAAACATGTGGCAGGCAGCTCCATTTAAACAAAGCTGACATAGATGAGCAGACACTCCGTGAACTGGACTAGTGGAACACCATGGCACGACTTCATAAGAGCGGTGTGATAGAAGGACTGGGCTTTAAGTAATTACAGGAGCAAAATAAAGCAAATGGCCTGGATTTTATAGGATTGCAAAGCAGAAAAAGGCTTATTTAATAAAAGTGCAAAGAACACGAGCCAATCAGAAATCAGTTTTAATTAGCCAACCCCCATCATATTCATAGTTGGTTTCATCAAGAATGGATGATGATTGGCAGCAGCTGACACTCCCAGTTGAGTCAGGGGGCCAGACGGGATATTTCTGACCAATTAACAGACTTTCCTCCAGGCTGGAGTCACAGAGGTTTGTCGGCTCCCTTTCCTCCATTACATTATGTTTAAGGAATAAGAACAGGCATATTAATGGAACAGTTTTCGGTAGCACGTTGGTGGACAGCTTGGCTCATTGTGTCCAAACCAGTTGGTAGGATACCTTAAATTTACATATATTGTAGATTAACCATAACAGGTGTACATTTACCTCCACAATTGTGAGTTGAGTTACATAATGGCATGCTCCTTGGGCATTCCAAAATGCAACATATCCACGTTTCTATGGGTCTTCGCTATTTTGCGGTTGATCGGTGGTCAGGTTGGCTCATTGTGTCCAAACCAGTTGGTAGGTTACCTTAAATTTACATACATTGTAGAATAACCATAACGTGTACATTTACCTCCAAAACTGTGATTTGAGTTACATAATGGCATGCTACTTGGGCATTCCAAAATGCAACATATCCACGTTTCTATGGGTCTTTGCTATTTTGCGGTTGATAGGTGGTCAGGTTGGCTCATTGTGTCCAAGCCAGTTGGTAGGATACCCTAAGGCTGGGTTCAATTTTGTGCTGAATTCGGACCTGAAACGGACCAAAAGACGCACAGGACTCCCGTTGCAAATTCGCACCGGAGTCGCTCCAGAGATATGTAAACCGGCTCCATAGAGAGCCAGGCACATTCTCCTGCTATTGCAAATTGGATGCAGGTTCACCGCATCCAATTTGCAATTTTGTGAACCCAGCCTAAATCTATGTATATTGTAGATTAACCATAACATGCATACATTTACCTACAAAACTGTGAGCTGAGTTACATAATGGTATGCTCCTTGGGCATTCCAAAATGCAACATATCCATGTCTCTATAGGTCTTGCGCTATTTTGACGGTCAGGTTGGCTCATTGGTATCTAAACTAGTTGGCAGGATACCTAAAATCTACACATATTGTGGATTAACCATAACTTGTGCATTTACCTCCAAAATTGTGAGTTGAAGTACATAATGGCATACTCCTTGGGCATTTCAAAATGCAACATATTCATGTCTCTATAGGTCTTGCACTATTTTGGAATGAGGGGGTGCAGTGCCAGAATGCTCATCTCACTTGGGGGCACAATGGTGGATCTTAGAGGACCAGCAGGGACTGGCTGAATTTCATCCATCCATGGCCATTCTCATTCAAAAGAAGTCAATCTAATGATCGACTTTTCTCGAATCAGCTGCAACACTAATAAGTGTATTCTGACAGTGAAGGGGTTCCAACTGCCATAATACAATAACACAGTAGGGAGGATTCCTCCATCCATCTTGCCTGCATGGATGGGGATTCCTTTTGTTATTTTTTTAATCAGCCCGCTGGTCGATCAAAAAAAAAAAATCAATGCGTGGCCAGCTTAAAGAAGAACTTTCCACACTCTTTACATAATTTGTTTGGGCCAAGTTGGCTCAATCAAACTATGTCCCTTACTAACATGTGAGGCAGATGGATGTGCTTTATAAACTGTATGTAGCTGCGGCTACATAAAGCATACCGCACTGTGTTCCGGGTGTGCGCTGAGACTTCCTGTCTTATACATGGAGCACACAGAAGAGTCTACCGCAGCAGTGCTCAGCCACTCAGAGCAAGCGATGTATTCTATCAATGATTACAAAGCTTCCTCTGATTGGCTGAGTCAGAGAGGCGGGCTGATGATGTCAAAACCTCTGACCAGAGGAAGCTTTGTAGTCATTGATGGAATACATTGCGGAGAACAAACAAGAGTCAACCACAGCGGCGCTCAGCCGCTCAGAGCAAGCAATGTATTCCATCAAAGAATACAAAGCTTCCTCCAAGTCAGAGAGGCGGGCTGATGATGTCATAGCCTTTCATTTAGCCAATCATAGGAAACTTTGTATTCATTGATAGAATACATTGCGAAGAACACAGAAGAGTTTACCGCAGCGACGCTAAGACGCTCAGAGCAAGCAATGTATTCCATCAATTAATACAAAGCTTCCTGAGTCAGAGAGGCGGGCTGATGATGTCATAACCTTTGATTTAGCCAATCAGAGGAAGCTTTGTATTCATTGATAAAATACATTGCTTGCTCTGAGTGCCGCTGTGGTAGGCTCTTCTTTACACACACTATGTAAAGTGTATGGAAAGATGGAGTTCTTCTTTAAAGCTGAGTATACACTAAGGCCCCTTTCACACAAGCGGAGCCCGTTTTGATGGGCTCCGCTGCTCAGCGGGGATTCATCTGTTTATCCCTGCTGAGCCAACGGATGACAGGACAGTCTCTGCACTCTGTGCAGAGACTGACCTGTCAGAGCTCCATTCTCCTCTATGGAGGATCGGATGAACACGGACCGTCTGTCCGTGTTCATCCGATCCGATCCGCCAGGCGGATGGAAAATAGGGTTTCCATCTGTCTGTATTTGGCGGATCGGAGCGGACCGGGTGTCAGCGGACATGCCACCGCTGACATCCGTCGCTCCATAGAGGACAATAGAGCGTCCGTTTGGGTCCGCCTGAAAAACTGACAGGTGGACCTGAACCATCCGTTAGTGTGAAAGAGCCCTAATAGAATTTCATTTGACATTTTTCATTGTAAGAATGTTTGTTTTTCCGAATAACTTTTCTTGAATGTACGAATTTCTAACAGTGTATGTGGTTTTTATTTGGTAAAATATACTAATTTCAAAATTAAATGTTAAAAGCAAATAAAATATTTCACTACTTTCGAATGACATTTGAATGTGCTGAGAATTTTTTAATTTTCCTAAGAATTTTTGTATGAATTTTCATTTGAAATTCTACTAGTGTATACCCAGCTTAAAGAAGAATTAAACCCCAAACCAAAAATGTATAAATATATTGCAGTTTACCAATTTTTACATGCGGTGGCTGCATTTGTTTTCTTTTATTTAGGCTTTTTTTTTTCTTCACCTGGTGATCCTACCAGTAACACACCTCCTGTATTAGAGTGCATCCGCTCGGGATCAAGGAGCACAAGGGGCACCTTTGGAGAGCAGCATTGTAACTCTGGGGGAGGGGAGTGTTAGATGTACTAACAAATTTAGATATACTAACAAATAAAGCCAAACTCCAGCTCACACTTCATAAGCCGTTACAGAAAACGTTTTTTTCTTTTTCTTGTGGGATAAAGGTTTTACATAAATGAAAGCTGATCATGTAACCACCCCTGTCAGTGGTAAATGGTTTATTTCATCTCTAAAAATCAATACATTTGCAGAACAGCTTGTGCTTTTAAAAAACAACAAACTTACTGGCCAGACCACCACATTAAAATAGAAGGAAAGCCTAAAAAAAGAAAACTAATGCAGCCATCACATCTATGGATTGGCAAGCTGCAATATAATAAATGTTTGATTTTGGGTGCAATGCTACTTTAAGTGTGCACAGGCACCTTATGGTATCTACCATTAGGACTAAATATAAAAACTGCCTTAGTATACTCTACCCAACATTCATAAAGTTGGAAACATTGAAGCCAGAGGATCAGCATGACAGTCAGGTAACTAGCATTTATATGAAGAAATCAGCAATGTATTTCACTCATGACAGGTATTCTTTAAATCCTGGTGATTTTATATAAAAGGTCAAGATATATATTCTTCAGCTATGTATTCACCTGTTTGCTTGGTGAAGTTTTTCAAACCTACTGTATAATGTACAAATCAGATTGTCACATTAGCAAAGCTGCTGATACATTTTGTAACTGGTATTACATTGCAAACAGAAGCATTATAAATGTATTACAAGCACACTATGAACTCTTGCAGTGAGGTTTACAGGAAGGACCAGTGTGCTCCAGCGGGTGGCGCCAGCAGCAAGCACAAATGCACATGTTACATATCACAGTGGAAGCCGGGCTGCTTCACTGCAATTCAGACATCAAACCTAAAGAGCAGAATTCTGATTGGCTGCTTTATATAAATGCACAACGCTGTCCTCTTTTGGTTGGTTAAAATTATCACATTTTGTGGTCTCTTGTGGTTAAGAAATAGCTACCGGTACGTTTAATTATCATTAATGTCGTGGCAATAATGAGGAGCCCCCACCATCTGCTGGCTCTTTCATATGGACTCATCTCCTGATATGCCCAAGAACCACCCTCAATAATGCAACGGATAGGCATAGTACCCAGCAGAAAGATGGGCGGAAACACAACTGCAAACTACGGAACCACATGGAAGCCAAGAAATATGGGTATCTCTATAATAAATGCAGCTTTTTCAAAAAGATAAAACATGGGGAAATATACAAATACAAAAAAATACATGTTGCTCTTGCAGTGGTTTAAGGGCGCATGGGCGCCGCCCCCCCCCCCCCCATCCCTGCTGCCTCCCCCCTATCTCTGCGCCCGGCCCCTTTCAGGTCCCCCAAAACATGGATTCCTATGGCGGGGGCAGGAGGGAGGGATCTAATAGGTTCTAATAGGCGTCAAAATTGGGTGGGCTCGGGGCGCAGAGAGTGCGCCCCGATCCCACCCAATTGTGCGACCATAGCGAATGAATTTTTGCTATTTTCACACTGTCATTCCTCCCCTCCAATCAAGAGCCAGGTCTGTGAGACCTGATTCCCGACTGGCCTAAGCATCAGGCGATCCTATTGGATGCCTGGCATTTAGGAACAGGAAGAGAACAGTAGGAAACGGAGGAGCGGACACCGGAGCCACCGCTCCCTGCACCTCCGGGCTGCCGCTCCCCAGACCTCCATGCCGGTGCTCCCCAGACCTCCATGCCGCTGCTCCCTGGACCTCCGGGCCGCACTTCTGGCCGCTCCCCGCACGCCCATCCACAGGTAAGTGACATTGTGAAGGGGGGTGGGAGATGCGGGTGCTGTCATTGCCGCGGACTGCCCCTGGTTGGGGGGGTGCAGGCAGTGCAGCCCCCTCAAATTAAATGCCCACCAGCCGCCACTGTGCTCTTGTCTGAAATCCAGTGAGCACTTAAATGACTGACAATTCTACCTCTGTTGCACTGCAATCCTGAGCATTGTTGTTAGCTCTGCTTAATTTCTTCCCTTGCTAGACTACAGATCTCCTCCCTCATCTCTATAACATAACGAGGAGGTGTTCTCTACGCCAGATGGGAGAACTCAGGCAGGGCTGACAGCTCTAGTTTTGCTGCACTGCAATCCAAAGCAGTGTTGTCAATCATGCCTGAGTTCTTCCCTTGCTGGACTACAGAACTCCTCCCTGGTCTCCTTACCTCCATAAAACAAAGAGAAGGTGTTCTCTATTCTTCTTTTCATTTTCACCAAGATATACACCCTAAAGTGAACCTATTGCTTTGCCTTGAGTGTGTGTTCATTTTAAGGGGTTTGTGGATGTGACTTTCACCAACATACTCTGGTACAGTATCAATCACTGTCATTTAAAACACATGCACCTGCAGAGAATGTTTGCACTATTTCAGATTTGTTGCTTTAAAAAAGATGCCTTTATAGTGGTATTAAACCCAAACCCAAAAATGTATTTAAGTGCAGATTACCACTCATTAGATGTGGTGTCTGCATTCATTTTCATTTTCTAGGCTATTATCCTCTGTTTTCACCTGTTGATCTAGCTAGTAAGACACCTCCTGTATTAGAGTGCCTATACTCTGGATGAAGGAAAACAGGGGGTACCTTTGGACAGCAGCAGTGTTCTTTTGGCAGGAGGAGAGTGTTAGATGTACTAGCAGATTTAGATACACTAACAAATTGAAGCAAAACCCCGAATCACGCTGCAGTTATACAAGCAGTTAAAGCAACCGTTTTTTCTTTCCTTTTAGGATAAAGGACATGAGTAAATAAAAACTGGCAACTGTAAGCACCCCAGTCAGCGGTAAATGGTTTGTCGACCCTCTAAATCATGGGTAGGCAACCTTGGCACTCCAGCTGTTGTAGGACTACAAGTCCTATGAGATATTATCAGACTCTGACAGCCACAAGCGTGACTCCCCAAGGCAGAGGAATGATGGGATTTGTAGTTTCAGCGCAGCTGGAGTGTCCAGGTTGCATACCTCTGCTCTAAATGCTACATTTGCAGAGCCTGTTTTGTTGAAAGACAACAGACTTACTCGCCAGATCACAAGATGAAAATAGAAGAAAGAGAGTCTAAAAAAGAAAATGAATGCGGACATCACATCTAACCATTGGTATGCTGCAATATAATAAATGTTTGCTTTTGGTTCAATACCGCAATAGGCTCTATTCACTAACTTGTAACGCATGTGTTATTTGTCATAACAATTGTTATTTTCAGCTCTGGTTGCATTGTTATGGCAAATAATTATTATAGCTTAGTGAATTGAACCTGATATGTAATTTGTAGGATTTAAAAAAAAAAATAAAAAAGAGAAAAGAGAAAGTGACCATGCAAAGCTCATTATGCCAAGCAAAGAGGCCTTCATTGCATCTGGCTGAACAGTGGGAGAATGGCTGACACACAAGTCCATTGTATAGCGGTCCCCCACAAGATCCATGAATCATAAAATGTCATTTGATTCATACCAATGTTTACAGCACAAGCACCGGTAATTGACTTCAGGAACAAGGTTGTATGGGCTTGTACAAAATGTCAGCCGCTCTTTGGGGAGCGATGAATTACATGTGTATGAAATCACTGCAAGGTGCATTTCAGAGGATTAACAACCACCCCTGGAGGAAATCCTAATTGCAGCAGGTTGTATATACATTAGTATAGAACATAAGATACCTGGGTAGTTGTCACCTGTAAATCTACCATAAATGCCAAGGCTGATATCGCTGATCTGCTCCTGGAAATGCTGGTTGCCTGGCTAATAGGCTGACGTACTACCTGCTCCTATGCTTTCTGTATCCAACTTTGAACAAGTACACACAAAGTCAGGAATCTTCATTTGCTCTTTTGTTCTGGGGGAGAAGCTAAGGCTGGCCATAGATACGTTTTTGTTTTTTTCGCCGAACCAGTGGTTTGAATGAAAAAATTGGCCTTATTCCCCCATCCACACATTTGAGGTGAATGAGGGAATTCTCCCCACTGTGTTTTTGTATTCTGACAGCAGGGAGACTTGCCTGTGGTCAGAATACACTGATCAGTGCTGCAGTCTATGGCCTGCAGTAGAGATGGGCTCAGGCATGTTCGGGATCCTAGTCCCAACCCACCTGCCTGATCCCGCCAGGAAGCCGACACTGCACACCGCTAATCATAGGCAGTGAGACATGTCCTGGTCCGCAGTAGCACAGATCAGGACATGTCTCACTGCCAGTGATTAGCGGTGTGCAGTGTCGGCTTCCTGGCAGGATCAGGCAGGTGGGTTGGGACTAGGGTTGCCACATCATCCCTTTAATCCAGGACACATATGAATTACACAGGTTCTGAGGCTAATTTAATGCAGATAAGGCACCAAGTTTAATTACCACCTTAATCAACCACATGTAATTAATGTGTGTCCTGGATTAAAGGGATGATGTGGCATCCCTAGTTTGGACTAGGATCCCAAACACGCCTGAGCCCATGTCTAGCCTGCAGTTCTGACTAAGCGTACATTTTTCCAACAAGGTGGCTTAACATAAGTCAATCGGCAGACCGACTTCTGTTCAATCAGAGTGCCCATACATGGATCGAAATTTGCCCAGTCCATGCTGAAGCAGCTGAAGTTTGATCCATGTATGGCTAGCTTAAAGCTGGCCATACATGGTTCATTTATTTACTAACATAGTGCTCCACCCACCCAAACAAGGAGGATGGAGGAGCACAATGATTAGTAGCTGCAGTCACTGCTAAAGTTTCCAACAGGCCCCTTAAACAGAAGTTGATCAAATGATTGATTTCTGCCAAGTGGGGATGGCCACATACTGAAGGAAATTTGCCCAGTCCCCGCTAAACAGGCTAAATTTTGATCAGTGTATGGTAAGCTTTAGAAGCCAGAGGGTCAACATGAAAACCAGATTATAGGCACTTTCAGAAGGAGTGGTCCTCAATGGGAGCCTCCATGTTTTTCCAATAAAGTGTTTGTTTGTCTTTTTTAACTTCCTGCAGCAGAGGACCGTGTAAGTAAATCTTCTTTAACCCCTTTTAGCCGCCACCTCCCAGCCCTGGAGGCTGGATTCACACCAGTCCGGTGTGAATTCCAGCCTGTCTGCTGCCGAGAAGGGGCTGAGCCGCCATAAGCTCCTGTCCGTTCCCACAGCGCAGCAGCTGCGGGGGGAGGGAGGGGCCACGAGCAGGGGAAAATATCCCCGTTCAGTGCGAAGTGCATCTCTGTGTTAGCTGCGCTCCCATTTAACACAACGGGCTGGGAATTCGCAGCGCATTGCACACATTTTCTGTGCAATGCGGAGTGCGAATGCACCGCACATATGTGAACCGGACACATTGAAAACAATGTGTTTTCAAGTGTCCTGCGAATTGGATGCAGTTTAAGCCACATCCAATTAGCATAGGTGTGAACCCAGCCTTAAGGGGTTTAGAATGCCAGGAGGCGGGGTGGTTATGATCATGTGACCACTGTGATTGGCTGTCGCCTGATCGGGAAGCTCCCAATCGCAAGTAGTGATCGAGAGCTTTACATTAGCCGCCGGTACAGCTGCACAAAGGCACGCAAATATGTGCCCACCGGCCGAGAGGTCACATATTTGCATGCGGCCGGCGCCAAGAGGTTAACAAGTCCCCTAGACCTAAATAAGGCATTAACCCATGCAGTGTGGGTGCAGTCCCCCAGCGTTGGGCTTTACAGCTATAACATCACCATTCTATTAGCCTAGTGTAGAGAGGAAAATTCAGCACTGCAAGTCAGGCTTTGCTACATTGTCCACGGAAAAGCAAACAGGAAAATAAAGCACAGATATGACATCATCAGTGTGCTGCTGCTAATTAATTACCCAATCACAGGCTAAGGAAGACATTGACCAGGTTTTATTATTTAACTACAGCAGAGAAAAGTCAGGTCAGATCTTGGCTGTGCTTTCTGACAAGGTTGTCCAGATAACAAAACTGGCTGAATAGAATTACAACATTTTGGCAAGTTAGAAAGGTCACGCTTACAAATTTCAACTGTGAATTTAGCCATTTGTCTACATTTCACTTTAAAGTGTAAGTTCACATTTTCAGAAAAAATGAAAAGATGAACACAATATACCCTCCCCATTCCCTGCTGTACTCACCTCAATGGGTGATGAGCTTTTAAGTGCCTACACAGCCAGGGCAGCGGTCTGGGGATCTGAAATCCCCACTCTTCTCCCTCTTCTTTCTGCAGCACTTCTGGGATGGATCAGCTCCATCCTGATTGGTCAGCTCTAGCAAAGAGCATCACTGTGATCCTTTCCTACAAGTGCTGCAGAAAGAAGGGGAGAAGAGCGGGAATTTCAAATCTCTTGACCTCTGCAACCGCTGTATGCACAGTGATGTGCATCACCCACAAAGGTAAGCGGGCAAGGGGAGTTGGTGGAGAGGATGTAAGGTGTTAGTTTACGTTTCATTTTTTCTAAAAAGGTGAACTAACCCTTTAAATATGTACCCCTCTAAAAGCCAATATTTACTGCCCTATCAAAGATGAAGGACCTTGACACATGCAAATCTTTTTAACCGGAACTCCGTAGTTGTAAGTAAATAATTTACTGGAACTTTGTAAATTAACTAAAATAAATATTTACTGGCATTTATTTTATATAAGATTCAAACACTAAGTGCTAACACTCTGAAGTGTTATAATGAATTTAATGTAAGAAGCCAGAGCAGAACCCAAAGTAAGTACCCCCTGGGATGTATGTACCAATGGATGAGAAACAGTACACAGTTTATCAGTAACTTCTTGAGGAGGAGAGAAGGAAGAGGGTCAAGTGCTTATACAGATTACCATGCAGACATCACGCCAATGAAGATCAGAGAGGTGACACCAATAATTTATGAATTCATTGATTTAACAGCCGTGTCTCCGCAGAGTAGGATACCACTTCAATGAAAGCTTCAGAAGCCTGGCAGATTATAGGAACTATAATAGTCCAAAAGTTATTGCGGCATTAATATTTCATCATGTGTCTGTCGAGAACCCAAGGAACGGGACTCTCCAGCCCAGACATCTAGATAAGCATTTCTTAATTGTCTCAGGAAAGACATAAGCACGGAGAGGAAAATGTAACATCAACTGCAGGATGGATGGCAGCCATCTTGTGTGCTAGGGTATTACGGCATGGTATGCTGGAACTATTGACATGACATTGCAGCGTCAAACAAAATGAAGGGCAGGAGGAGTCCTCTTTCTCAAAGGTTTAAAGGAGAAACTTGGGCAAGATAAAGTTTTCAGTGAACTTACATAATGTCAGGTTATGTGCCCGATCTCTTCCTAACTGTGAGGTGCAGTGGTATCTACTACGGATGTGGTAGATCCCTTCAGGGCAGCTAAAAGCAATCAAGAGAAGCAGAGTGCAATTGAGGTGTCGTGCGGTCTTGAGGTTCCCTAGAACCCCAGAGGGTGGTTGGATGTGCAGGCATAATTTAAACACCTTCTGGTACCGCTATTACTTGGTGGTCACATAAATAGGAATGTGCATTGTTACTGAGCATTCATATTTGTGTCAGTGAAGTCAACCTGTTCCATTAGTGTTCTCCTGAGAACAGCAAAGAGGAAGGAAGTCACCAGCACTCCAAGGATACGGCCTTCAAAATATATTGTGAAAAACACATTACATCACATAAGTCAGACTGCCAACCTTTCGGGGCCTCACAGGTCCCCTTTCCTCAGGGAAACTCAATGACCAAGTAAAACGAGGCTTGTATAGAGCTGCACAATCCTGACGGTGCCATACTAATAATTAAAGGTGGTGCTTTCAGTGACTGTAATTAATGGTGCCATGCAAAACCAGTAGAAAGGAAGTCACCAGAACTCCAAGAATTGTACCCCTTTTGCCCTTAAGAAAGAGACCCTGTGAGTCTCTGAAACATTAACATCCTGATCTAAGTGATGTGTTTTTCAAAATACATTTTTAAAAAATTGTCTCGCAGTGCTGGTGGTCAACTTTCTTCCTACTGGTTTTACATGGTGCCCCCTGTTGCAGTTGGGGGGGGGGGGGATATTTATTTATTTATTTATCTATTTTCTTTTGGTTAATGCAATGGATATGTGTCTTTTGTCTTTTTTTAAAGGATAAGTTCATCTCTTTTAAAAAAAAAAAAAACAATAGATGCACATCTTTTTGCAGGTAAAAAAAAAAATGGGCATTTATTATCTTTTTAACTTGGAGCCTGGAAAGCATTGCATCCCCGATCAGCTTGTACGGGCAGGGAGATACACACCGACAGGAGGAGACAATGGACTACCTGAACGCTCAACAGTGCCATAGTAGTTTGTTGAGAACTACAAGCCGACAGATGCAAAGGCTGCTGGTACTTGTAGTTTTCTACTCACATAACTCTGTGAATGAATGATGTGGCCAGGCAGGCAGAACCCCACATGGCTACATTTTTTTAAAGTTCCCCCACTTGCTCCGCTGCCTCTAGAGACAGCAAAAAACGGGTGGAACATGTAACATATTCCCAAAGGTGAAAATATCCTTTAAACCGAACTATATTACTATGACCCACCTTTTGGCAAAATACAATCACTCACTTTTTGTCGGCTTTCTCATTAATTGAAGAGCATCACAAACTTAATTAGTAATTAACATTCTGATATCATCTGTGTCTGTGCCACCTCTTTCCAATGGACTACCGCAGGGGTGACCAACCTTTTGAAGAGCGAGGGCCACTTAAGCGACTTGGTAACCGGTCGTGATCAGTTGGATGCAGCTGACTGCATCCAGGCTTGATCACCTGTCATTAACCGTAGGTAATCACTTGATGTGCGACTACATGCAAACAGTGACAGCAGTTGTTAGCCTGTCATTACCTTTTACAGGCTGCTGCTATTTGTATGCACCTGTCATTCCAGCCAAAAGAATCTGCTGACTGATGCCGCTTGAATTATGTGTATGCAGCTAAACGGTGATATGAAGGAGGCCTTGCTAAATGGTATAGGCAACACTGTGAGCAAAGCATTGTGCATCCATGATCGAAATCCCCCGTTTTGTATTTTAGTGTGTTGAAAAGGTCGCCTGGCCCAGAAAACCCATAAAAAGAATATATGTTTTGGTTTTCTCAATGTATTGCAGGCCTTTAATCAGCATAACCACTAGCCAATTAGCATTTTCACCAATGCCAGCCTGCATATCCTCTCAGTACAGGTTAGCTTTCTAAAAAAAATAAAAAAAAAAAAAATAAAAAAAAAAGTCATGCTTCACGAACTAGAAAAATAATTCTGTATAAGCCTCATCAATGCTGACAAATATTTCTACATTCTTGTTCTCGATTTGCCGAAAACGATGCAGAAATAAAAATCAGTTGACTTCTGATTTTTTCCAGTACGCTGCACTGCAATACCATTGTGAGTGACTTCTTTGTGAATAATTTTGCATCTAAATCATTTGTCTGTCAGGAAGAACAGGGCCAAGACTAGTGTTATAAGCATCTTTCCGATGACTGAAAGAAAAAAATTAAAATGAAAAAAAAAAAAAGAGAAAGCATATTTAAAATTCTACAGTGCCAAATCACGAAAACGTGTCAAGAGTGATTCATCTCCATCTTTGATAATTTTTTCTTCTTTCTTGTATGGGGATGAATAACTAATTTGTTTTGAGAGATTCTTCAGCATGAAGATCAGCAATTAATGTTGAAATATGATGAGTTTTTCCAAGTGGATAAACTTTTTCTTCAGTGAGGTAAGACTACACTTCAAAGAACTCTGTGCCAATGCAAAAGCATAAATACGGGATATCTTGTGTGCGTTGTCCTGTCATTGAGTATGTGAGGAGGTATTAAAAAAAGAGGTTGTCAGGGACACAAGTACAGCACCACACAGCCATTCATGTTAAAGAGGAACTAAACTTTCCCAATCATCATTAACTATTTTTAATTTGGGTGCTGCTAGCATTAGTAAATAGTAAGGTATATTATATTTACTTCTTTTTTTTACATTTCTTCAATTGCTGTGTTGCGGTGGGTATTCTTGTGATTTTTATAGTATAAATATGGAAAACTTTTTGTAAGACAATGTATTGTTTTAGAAGCTGGGCCTCCCCTATTGATACGCTAATGAACCTGTTAGGCTGGTTCGTGAAGCTCAGCACATGAAATTATGCTACAGTTAATGTAGGTGGGGGGGACAGGAAGGGACTTGAACAAGCCATGTGCTCAAGACAAAGGAGCACAAGGAACACTTGTTTGCAGGACTTCTGGGGAAAAAAACAGTCTGGAGGATCCTGGGAAAAGACTCCATCTCGAAGAAGGTCCAAGTTAAGTAGATGTTTAGTATACTTATTGCATATATTGTACTTTCTTATTTGTTAGGAAGGATAGATAGCTTGTATATTGTAAGCAAATTTTGTAGTATCCATCAATCTAGCACCGTACTGTTTTCCTGAAATAGTATTAGTTTGTATGTGCAACATTCTCAATTAGTAAAAGCACATTAATTATTCTACAGAGCTTTAATTGCTTCCTTGGATTTACTGCAAGAACCTTAAAAGGATACAAAGCAAAACAATTACTTCCTGGTTTCTGGCCTAGGCCAACATGATGTCATACATCCCAGGAATCTTCATGGGCTTTTTTTCTTTTCCTTTCATCTGGAGGAAAGGAGGAGGGGCTAAAGCATGCCTTCTCATCCGAATGCCTGAGCTAAGGGCAGATGGATTCAAGGAAGTAAATGCTACATGAATCATATGCTCTTACTAAAGATGATCACGACTACAAAAGCTGGGGGAAGGGGGGTTTTCAAAATGAATCCTCAACAAAATAAATAATGAAGACGTGGATAGATGGGTGAGCTTGCTTTGAATATTAAAAATGAATTTAGGCCTCATACACATGAGCCTATCTTTAAAAAATCGGCGTTTTTCGGTGTTATGCATCAGCGTAAGTGAGCGTCGGCGTCAATAGGCTTTTTTAAAAAAAATCATCCCTCTGCTATTTTTCAACCTAAAAACGTCGGCGTCAAAAAACGCCGATACAATATTAGTTGCCAAAACGTTACAGCCTCAGAACGCAATGGCCGTGGGTTCTACTTTCAGCTCACTAACGCCGACGCCATCTACAGCTCAAAAACGCCAACGTTTTTATGGGGCCATTGACTAACATGGAGAGCTGCAAAAGACGCCAGAAAACGCTGGCGTCAAAAAATGTCCGTGTGTATGAGGCCTAAATAGCGTTTTCAGTTTGTGGTGAACAGATACTGTTTCATTCCACAAGTTGGGTAGATACAGAAACTTCTAGAGGCAGGTAATAAATACCTAAATTGGAGCCCAGACCTTTGCAGAAGCCACATTTTATGTTTTATTTATTCTATCCTGTTATACCCTATAAATAAACAGTAATTGTGCATTGAATTTCCCAGATATAGGTTAGGTTTAAGTTTGTTGTTTAGGTTGTGTTAACATCTATTTTAGAAAATCAATAGAACATGTCATTTGACCAGGGGTGCCCAAACATTTGCACGTGGCTGTAATTCCTGGTATCTTGTAGAGCGGAGAAGCTACATCCGGTCTTCTGTTTGGTGGTTCCTATCGACGTCTCCTCTTTCCTGGAATCCTTTCACCCAGCACTTAGGCTCTTCCTGGAACACGGTCTAATCATGTTTTAGTAATACGATAACGAAACGATCTGGCAACTGCAGGAAATAAGAGCACTCACAAACCTAAAGTGTTTACCCGGTCCTTCCAGCTTTACGGAAATCAACACACAGTGTCAGACCGGGGCGGAGATGCATCTCACAACACTACGTTGGTTGGAAAATTGCTATCGCAGCTTTGATAGGGCAGACAGCAGAAAACCTTTATCGTTTTGGCGCAGGAGGCAGATAAGAATTTGCACAGAGGTGAAAAGGTAGATAGACTTATGATAGAGATAATTGTCTGATGGATAACAAAAAATTCTTCATGCTGCGAGAGGTGCTGCAACAATTTTCGGAAATCTGATTTTAAGGAAACTCGGGAAAGATAATAATACAGAAGCTGCTCGCTTTTCATAAGTGTGCAAGCTCTCCATGGCGGTCACAGGACGAAACAGAAAGGCTGCAGACAACAGGTTAAATCAATTAGTGAAACACTAATGCTATTTGGTAAATGTGGAACTGTACTATAGTCAGAAATTCCACTCAGTTGAAATAATGAACAGACCTTTCACATTGTTAGCAGTTTTAAGCAATTCAGTTGCTAAAATAAAGATACAAATTAAATGGCCCCATATATGGAGAACATTGGAAACCCAGGTATCCTGCTGCCCACACTGCTGATCTTTGCAGTAATGAAGAAAAAATTGCAGCTAAATACAAAACCCAATATGTCTGGGAATGCCAGATTCCTAGTCCTCCAGGATTGTTCTGCCAGTCCCTAGTTTACTACTTCAGTGGAAGGAACCACAGTGTGTGGTGGGGGGGGGGCAAGAATTGACACCTCCAGAAGCGTCATATTCTGCACATCTTCAGTTTTTCTTTATTACTGCAAAGATGGTGGCACATGCAACAGGAAGGGGAGTATTCAACATCTTCTTTGCAGAGGGAACCCTTTATTTTTAAATCTTAATTTTAATGAATTCTCTACTCTGCACCCTCCCACTTTGGGAACAAAAGGCAATTGAAAGTCATTTACTCTGCTACTTTGCCCTTTCAGGGCCAACTGACAGGTTCTCCTGAAAGCTGGAGACCCCTTAACCATTGGCATGCATCTTACTCAAGCTCCCCAACAGCTCCCTTTGTTCGTTGGAGCCTTGGGTCTAAACCCTCTAAGATCTGTTTAGTCATGGGTCTGTAAGGTATATTTCAGTGAAAATCAGAGCTCACATAGGGTTAATAGCCTGTTCCACTCCCCCATGTGACATGCCCCATGGGGATTGGCTGTTCACTCCTGAGTACTGCATCCTTGGAGAACGGGAGAGGGATCACATGGTTCCCAATATGAAATAGCAGTGGGGTCTTTCCTATACCAATGACATCTCCCGGTCCACTGATGCTTAACTTTGGCTTGCTCCCGCCACTCCATTCATCCAACAGATTAATGGAGTGAGCATGCCAGAGGTAAGTATCAGTGGTTGGGGGGGGTGTACTTTTAGGAGTACTTAGCACTTTGCACCTATTTGGCAAAATGATAGATTCTCTTTCAAATAAGAGTATTGTCTGTAGTACTGCCTCCCATTCCCAACCCATTGATACTTACTTGCTCCCCTGTCACTCCATTTATTCAATGAACAAAAAAACAGAAAGCAGAGCAAGGCAAAGGTATCACTGAGCTGGAGGGGAAGGTGTTCTTCTAAGAGACCCTGTCACTCTTTAACATTCTTAACTGGAAAAGTGATAGACACTCTTTCAAATAAGAGTATAATAAGAATTTAGTGAGCGGAGCTCCCCTGCCATTCTATTTGTTCACTGAATGAATGGAGTGACAGGGGAGCAAGCCACACATTGGTGTCAGTGGATAGGGGAGGGGGGGGGGGCAGTAGAACAGCCAATGCTCTTATTTGAAAGAGAATCTACCATTTTGCCAGTTAGGAGTAGAGTGACAGATTCTCTTAGAATAACACCTTTCCTCCCTGCCCACTGATTCGTACCTTTGCTTTGCTCCCCTGTCACTCCTTTCAGTCAATGGAAAAATGGAATGACAGGGGAGAGGGGCAAAGTTAAGTATCAGTGGGCTAGGGGAAAGGTGTTCTTCTAAGAGAACCTGTCACTCTGTCTTCCTTATCTGGAAAAGTCATAGACTCGCTTTCAAATAAGAGTATAGGCAGTAATAAGGATTTAGTGAGTGGAGCAGCTGGCCAAAGGAAATACCAGAAAAAAAACAAACAGGGGCAATCAGACGGAAGACGGCTCCCTCAAAGCCAGTTCAAACACAGGATTTCGTTGTTTGCCTGAAGAGTAGCCTATCTAAATTATTTGAATACCAAGCAGCCATTCTTGTCTCAAAAATAAAAGAAAAAACCCTTAAGACTAATTATTCTTTATCTAGGATTGTACTCCATGTGTAAATCTGCTATTTAACAATCAAAGCCTTTAGACCACTTTTGATTAGTGCAGGTATGGGGTAGCTGTCTCACCCCTGCTTAGCAGAACCCGCGACTTGTACAAAAGACGGCGGCGCAGCTGGACGGATCCACCAGACGGCGTCACTCTTTCATGTGCAGGATAAGCTGCTGCATAGTGATAAATCACTAAAGATACTACGAGGGGGAGAGAACAGCATGGGCCGTCGTAATTTGTACACCGAATATCCACTGCAGTATGCATCAAATGGCTGTGAGAGGCCCTGTTATGAAGAACTCGCAAAATGTTTTAACTGTAAACCGTGGGATCTGGCTGCGTGTTAAGCACCGTTCTTTGCCTTCAGAGACTACAGCAAAGAGAACGCTTAAAGAGGACCAATCATTAAAATTCACACTTATTGATGGGGTACATGTCGGGCATATCAATAACATCAATTTTTAGTTTAACCACTTGCCTACTGGGCACTTTCACCCTTGACTCGTCGCTCTCTCTCACTCGAATGCCGGGTCCGTGCTGCGCAATGGCTTATATTGGCATGGGGTAGGGCCACCTGCTGATGTCATCCGGACGCCCGTCCCCTTATTACATCACAGTCCTGGCCCTGTGACATCAAAAGGGACGGGGCTTCCTGGTGACGCCGGCAGGTGGCCCCGCCCCATGCCAATATAAGCCATTGCGCAGCACGGACCCAGCATTCGAGTGGGAGAGATCGACGAGTCAACATGGGATGAAGAGAAGATGGAGAAGACAGCGGCAAAAGAGCAGAAGACCGAGAAGAAGATAGAAGACCCCTCAGAAGAAAGACGATGCCGGAGAGGGGAGTAGATGCCGGATCTGATTTAATAAACTATTGTAAAAAGCTGTGTAGTGTGTTTTTTTTTTACCTTTTTTTAGGTGAATGGGTAGGGGTACGATGTACCCCATACTCATTAACATAGGGTGGGGGGCCGGGATCTGGGGGCCCCCTTGTTAAAGGGGCCTTTCAGATGCTGATAAGCCCCCTCCCACAGACCCCGACAACCAACAGCCAGGGTTGTCGGGAAGAGGCCCTTGTCCTCAACATGGGGAAAAAGGTGCTTTGGGGTCGGGGGCGCAGGGCCCCCACTGCCCCAATGCACCAACCCCCCCATGTTGAGGGCATGTGGCCTGGCATGGTCCAGGGGAGGGAGGGGCTCGCCCATCCCCACCCCCTTTCCTGGCCTGCCAGGCTGCATGCTCGGATAAGGGTCTGGTATGCTTTTTGGGGGGGACCCTACGCCGTTTTTTTCTCGGCGTGGGGTTCGCCTTAAAATCCATATCAGACCTCTTGGGGGGGAACCCTACGCAAATTTTGTTTTTATTTTTTGGGGGGGTTCTCCTTCAAGATCCTCAGCGTTGAAAAACGCGCATTGAAGCCAATGCAAAATGTTGATTAAATAGCGTTTTTAATGCCGCTTTTTTTCCTGGCGTCGGTATCGACGTTACAGCTCATTTTTTTTAAATGCCTGTGTGTATGAGGCCTCACACTTTAACTGACAATTGCTTGGTTATGCAACACTGTACCCATATGACATGTCTACAATTTTTTTCACACAAACAGAGCTTTCTTTTGGTGGTATTTAATCACTGCTGGGTTTTTTTATTGTGTGCTAAAAAAACGAAAAAAGACCAAAAATTTTGAAAAAAAAAAGTTTT
Source organism: Glandirana rugosa (assembly GCA_018402905.1). NCBI lineage: Eukaryota > Metazoa > Chordata > Amphibia > Anura > Ranidae > Glandirana > Glandirana rugosa. Next base: position 1,143,057 of record BLSH010323803.1, on the reverse strand, counting down.
TCTTAGTTTCAGTAAATTTTGTAAATGAGTAATTTTTCTCCTTCACTGATGTGCGCTGATGAGGCGGCACTGATGGGCAGCACTGACTGGCATCACTAATGGGAACTGAAAGGCAGCACTGACTGACATCACTAATGATTACCTGTACAGGTCAACCCTGCAAGGAGATGCCGCTGATCGGCTCTCCTCGCCACACACTCTGTCAGTGTGAGCCGAGGAGAGCCAATGAATGGCACTTCCTTATTTACATGTGACCAGCTGTGATTGGACACAGCCGATCACATGGGTAAAGAGCAAAGTCATCAGCTCTCTACCGAGATCGGGGTTGCGTCATGCCCTAGGAACATGGCATGGGCGCGCAAGAGTGGCAGTTACGGGGCGCCGTCATAGGACGTTGTCCCAGAATGAGAGTGCCACCCGCCGCTGTCATTTTACTATATGGCAGGCGGTAAGTGGTTAAAGGTAAAAAAAAAATCCTCTTCCTTACATGAAGGAAAAATTGCTGCCTCAAAACTAAATCTAAGGTCATAAGATCGCTGACTATCATGTTTTAGGTTATTTAAGACTGCAGACTGCAAAAAGTCTAATCCATTAAAGTATAACTAAAGGCAATTTTTTTTTTTTTTTTTTTGGATTAAGCCACGAGGGTTTAGAACTAGTGTTACTGTGTCCCCGTTATGGAGCATACACTTAACATGGAAAATATATCTAAAGCTTTATAGAAAACTGTGTCTTTGTAGCAAACATGGAGTTATAAAGAAGAAGGATGGGGCAGAGAGTTTTTTCTTTTCCTAGCATACCATGAAGGACAATGGCAGACATACACATAAAACATCTTCATTTACCATATATACTGTATTCCTTTCAAACTATTAAAAACAGATCATTATAATTGAATTGTAATCAATTGAACTCCATCTTTATACTTCAATTTTATGTATCAGTTCAAGACTGTAACATAGCCCACCTTCTATCTGCTCTCAGAGTGAGGGAAAAAAAATATTTGATCCCCTGCTGATAAAGAAATGATCAGTCTATAATTTTAATGGTAGGTTTATTTTAACAGTGAGAGACAGAATAACAACAAAAATATCCAGAAAAGCGCATTTAAAAAAAAATATAAATTGATTTGCATTTTAATGAGTGAAATAAGTATTTGACCCCCTATCAATCAGCAAGATTTCTGGCTCCCAGGTGTCTTCTATATAGGTAATGAGCTGAGATTAGGAGCACTCTCTTAAAGGGAGTGCTCCTAATCTCAGCTTGTTACCTGTATAAGACACCTGTCCACAGAAGCAATCAATCAATCAGATTCCAATCTCTCCACCAGGGCCAAGACCAAAGAGCTGTCCAAGGACGTCAGGGACAAGATTGTAGACCTACACAAGGGTGGAATGGGCTACAATACCATCACCAAGCAGCTTGGTGAGAGGGTGACAACAGTTGGTGCAATTATTTGCAAATGGAAGAAACACATAACTGTCAATCTCCCTCGGTCTGGGGCTGCATGCAAGTTCTCACCTTGTGGAGTTTCAATGATCATTAGAATGGTGAGGAATCAGCCCAGAACTACACAGGAGAATCTTGTTAATGATGAGCTGGGACCATAGTTACCAAGAAAACAATTGGTAACACACTATGCCATGAAGGACTGAAATCCTGAAGCACCCACAAAGTCCCCCTGCTCAAGAAAATATAGGTCCGTCTGAAGTTTGCTAATGAACATCTGAATGATTCAGAGGAGAACTGAGTGAAAGTGTTGTGGTCAGATGAGACCAAAATCGAGCTCTTTGGCATAAACTCAACTTGTTTGGAGGAGGAGGAGGAATGCTACCCATGACCCCAAGAACACCATCCCCACAGTCACACATGGAGGTCGAAACATTATGCTTTGGGGGATTTTTCTGCTAAGGGGACAGGACAACTTCACCGCATCAAAGGAACGATGGCCATGTACGGTCAAACCTCCTTCCCTCAGCCAGAGTATTGAAAATGAGTCGTGGATGGGTATTCCAGCATGACAATGACCCAAAACACAAGGCCAAGGCAACAAAGGAGTGGCTCAAGAAGAAGCATATTGAGATCCTGGACTGGCCTAGCCAGTCTCTGGCCCTTAATCCCATAGAAAATATGTGGAGGGAGCTGAAGGTTCCAGTTACCAAATGTCAGTCTCAAAACCTTAATGACTTGGAGAGGATCTGCAAAGAGGAGTGCGACAAAAACCCTCCTGAGATGTGTGCCAACCTGGTGGCCAACTACAAGAAATGTCTGACCTCCGTGATTGCCAACAAGGGTTTTGCCACCAAGTACCAAGTCATGTTTTGCGAAGGGGTCAAATACTTATTTCCTTCATTAAAATGCAAATCAATTCATAACTTTTTTTAAATGCATTTTTCTGGATATTATTTTTGTTACTCTGTCTCTCACTGTTAAAATAATCCTGCCATTAAAATTACAGACTGATCATTTCTTTGTCAGTGGGCAAACAAACAAAATCAGCAGGGGATTAAATACTTTTTCCCCTCACTGTAGGTCTACTATTGATCAAACAGCAATGGTAACACCTACCACTTTGCCCATTAGCTTACAGAGAAGACACTGACACTTCCAAGTCTGACTTTAGCCTTCACCTGGCCTGTTGAAACTCCGTATTAAAGGTTTAAGGTAATTACACCCTAGTTATACAAAAATATGCTTTCATGGCTTTTAATAGAATACATAAATGAACTAAAGGGTGTTTAACAGTGCCGACAATTTATACTAAACCAATTAACCATGAGCGCTCCAATCTTGTCGATATTTAAAAGACCAGTAATAATCTGAAAAGCATCCGAAGACAACCTGCCAAATTAGATAATGTCCAAGAAAACTGAAAGCTTGCATTTATTCATACCATTTAATTAAACTGTGGACGCCAGGTCACGGACAAACCTCTTGCCGTTTTTGGCACATACAGTGCTATGTCCATAGACATCAAAATGCAGCAGATAGTGAGAACATCAGGTTTACCATGTGACCCAACTTGATGGGAAAGGATTAAGAAAGGTGGAGATAAATACCTCTTATATTTCTCACATCTAAAGAAAAACTCCCATTTTATAACCAATATAATTGCTATATAAGCCATTTTGTACTTCAGCATTGTTGAAAATGACCTCTCTGTTTTAATCTATGAACAGGAGGAGTGCTTTCTTAAAGCTCATTTGCAAATCTATGGTACTAGTCTTCACTTAGGAAGTTAGGAACTTCCCAAAATATTCTCAACTGTCTCTTTTAGGCGCAGAGTTTGAGGTCAAATAAATACAAGTCTCTTGAATGGAATATTGTATGAAAGAATGAGTGCACCACATTTTGGACTAGTATACATTTATCTTGACAACATATTATGAGCTATAGTCAACACGTTTCAAGGGCTCACAGCTCTCCTCCTTCTTCAGTGCTGAAAATAGTGAGGTGTACTGGGCAGTAATCATACACATAGAGGATTTGAATGACTTGCTGTTAAACTGGCATTTTATAATCTTTCAAATCCTCCATTTATAAGATTGCTGTCCATTATACCTGTCAGGACCCGGGTCTGAAACTGCGACCTTTGCTGTGTCTGGCGGTGTCTCTTGCTGAGTCATCTGGGATGCTGGACAGCTCCCTTCACAATTCCTTGAATGATCTTGCCTTGAACGTTGTTTCTCTTGAACCATAGGCATGCGCACAGGGTGTGCCAGGTGTGCCCAGGCACACCCTAAGCAGCACAGATTCCCCCTATTGCCCTGCCCCCCGTCTCTTCCTCTGCTGCAGGCACACACAGGGATATGTTTTACAATAAGTGGGGGAAGGGGACAGTAAATATGTCATTTAAAGGCCCCTTCCTTTTCTGAATGAACACAGTGAGTGATTGATACCATGTGTTTGAGCTTTAGGTGCACACCCTAATGCAATAGGCTGCGCACACCTATGTCTTGAATGCTTTGCTCCTCCCATGAACTTCCTATTTTAGCTGTGTCTTTGTACTTCCTGTTTGATAAATTACAGTGCTTTCTTCAGCCTATATCTCGCTATTGTCACTCCTGCTGCCATCTGTATGTTTCTACCACTCATTACCAACCTTTGGCTTGTTCTTCGACTACGCTTCTGCTTGATCCCAACCGGCAACCACTTGTTACTGACCGTTAAGCTTGTTTACTGACTACACTTCTGCTTGATCCCTACGTGTTAGATCTGCTACTGGGCCCCAGATTGCTCACCTACTGGTGAGGCAATCCTGAGGACCACTACCTGTTACTAACATGCAGCAAAACCCATCTCCTCTATCAGGAGCTCCAGTGAACACCAGTTAGTGCTTAGACTCCGCACTTTGGATGAGCCCATCTCATCCGCCAGCATGACATGCTGCTGTACTTATCCAGCTGGTCTTTACTACAATAGCTACTGGTCTCTGAGCCTGACCATGACAATATCCCATTAATTAATAACACACAAACCCTGATGAGGGGGGAGCTGTGAGTCACTGAAGCACGTTGGCCTTAACTAATTTACTGGACACAGTACAAACCTGTGGCACTCTCCTCCTTTTATATACTGCTTTGAGCACTCCAGGGACCCTTAGTAATACCTGAATTGATAGAGAGCAGCCTTTAAGAATGATACATCAAGTTACTTTTCACCTATCAGTGGGTCCACCGCTCCACTAACATGTCTCTTGAATGGAATATGGCATCCCTGGCACAGATCAGAGCTGCCTACTGCAGCCTCTCTCCTTGTGACTTGCTATGTACTTACAATGTTGAAGTCAGCTCATTAGGGAAGAGACTGAGGAAATGCTTCTTTCTGCCTGCAGCAGACTAATGACATCTCAGCTGAGGTAAAGTCACTGGACTGGAGCTTAACGACTGCCTTTAATGCCTCGTATACGCTGTGCGATGGTCGTACAACTGGATGTCCAAAATTGTATGTTGGCTGTTGTGTCTCGCGTACTGACGTGCACTAAGCGATTGTATGACCAAGCCTAACGTAGTGACATGCTACCAGCGTATAAAGAGGAAGTTCAGGTGAATGTGATTTGTGAATTAGGAACGTAGGTTTACATGAACTGACACTTCCGGGCGTTCCTGACTTCTGAGCATGCGTGTTTTGCACGTACAGCTTTGTTGGCCCAACATCTCTGTACACATGATACAACAGTCATACAACCATTTGTACAACAAAAGTTTTCTAGTCTGCTCATCCAACTTCTATTGTACGACCGTCGCACGTCGGCTGTTGTAATCGCGCGTGCTAATGGTCGGATGATCGTACAACAAGCTGTTGTACGACCGTTGTTGTACAACCGTTGTACCGTGTGTACGGGCCTTAAATGAAAAAGGTAGAACTTGTTTTTTATATATTGTAGTTGTGTTTTGCTACATGTCTGGAATTTATTCATGCAGATCTGCAAAATGACCGTAAACAGTCCACTTTAAGTTTCATGCAATAAAGGAGAGCCTCACCTCTGACTAGATATTTAACTTGTGAGCTAAACATCCAAAGATATGTCAGAGCTGCAAAGTTACTACATCGCTGAAACGGAGTAAAGAAAAGGCAGGGTCTTGAACGTAGCCCTTGTATTTAAAGCTGAATGCTAGACACATGCAAAAACACACATTAACCTCCCTGGCGGTATGATTATTTCAGATTTTTGGTGCTGAAAGCGGTACGATTATTTTGCATGGAAATTTGGCATTTTATATTGTAGGCCTGTAATTCTTAGGAATAACTCACTTAAATCTGTCCAAACAAGAGTCTAGTAGACATCCCGGGGTTGAAACAAGAAATCATAAATTATAATATAATAAATAACTATAAATAATTATCAAAAATAATAATATAATAGTAATAAAATGTATTCAATAATGTAATCAAACCAAAAACACTGAAATTTGCTCATTTGCAGAATTGTCGCTGTCGTCACTTTCAGTGTCTGATGATAAATTTCCCCAAAAATCAGTATCACTCAATCCTGAAAATGATTCTTATTTACTATCGCTGTTTACTAGCTGAACAAAAACCACTTTTTGGTTGCCATGGACATTCTCATGTTTCCAGGCAGAAAGAATGACATATAGAATATAAAAGTGCATGCAGGGCACTGGACAAAGGGGATGTGAAATGATTTGATACAGTAATGTAATCTTACATATTACAGTGTACTGTATGTTTACTGTGTGTTTCACTTTTTCAATTTGCCGCCAGGCTCCGCCCCCATGCGACGCAACGCTAGCAGGGAATGGAGCCTGGCACACAGAGGCATCGGGCGGAGGGCACAGCCCGCTGACACAGCAGGGGGACATCGCTGGATCCAGGGGACAAGGTGAGTAACGCTGCCTGGATCCAGCAATGCGATCCCGAGTGTGGCTCGGGGTTACCGCTCTTGGTACAGAAAATTCACCCTGAGCCACACTCGGGAATACTGCCAGGGGGGTTAATGCAGCTCTGTAATCAGACGAAAGAAAATGAGACATATACTGCAGAGCGTGACACCACATCCAGCTCTGTAATCAGTAATACAAAATGAAACATTTTTCAAATGCAAGCAGTGTAAGTACGTTCATGTTGCTTGACATCAGCCTCTTGACGTACCTGTACAGCAGAGTTGGGGTGTCATTTGTTGACAAGGAGCATGCTGACAGGAGAAGAAAGCAGAAGGACAGAGAGATGATCTCATCACTCTGTCGCTTCTCCTTTCACTGTTTAGTCACAAGTTAGATTGGGTCCAGAATGATCTAGGCGGCTGACCCCAGAGGAAGTTGGATGAATGATGCTGGGCATCAGACTGAGGACATCTAGTGGCAGAGAAACATACTGCAGGTGAAAATCTCTAGAGTCTAGACTGAAGCTGAATAAAGCAGCAAAAGCTAGTTTTGTTATTTTATGTTTAATGGCCTATTTATTTTTATTTCATTATTCTGCTTTATATACAGTATATTCAGCACATTCACTAGGAGGGGCTCTCTCTGTATCCACAGGACACAAGCAGCTCAGGATCTGAAACATTTTGAACCCTTCTAGCACACATAGCTGATACAGCCCATTTTCCTTAGCATAACTGGAGTTTCACTTTAAATTTGTACTTTATATTTCCATCTTATTGTTCCCTTCACCCATCATCACTTTGCTGACACAGATAAGAAGAATACAAAATGTTACTGGGCTCTCATTTTATGCAATATGTTCCGCTCTAAAGTACGAAATGAATGGATTTACAGTAAGAAGATAAAATGTCTGACCCGAACTTGGTCAACTGCCGAAATGCATAATTGGCTCCAGGCGGACTGAGAGTCTTAATTCCCCGCACGGTATTAAGCGTCCGATGTCTTTTGCCACCCACTCCAACATCAGTTTGAAGAAACTCAGATTTCTTTTGACCTAGTTACTACAGCTGGCGGATCGCTGCAAAGAGCTAAGTGCTGAAATATGAAAACTAGATCCGAGAATCTTTGCTATACTTGCCCAGTGCCCTTTACAGAATGAAAGATGAGACTTGATTGGCTGCTCTGGGCGCCAGCCCAATTTGTTTTATATAACAGCCAAAAAAATCTTAAAGCAGGACCCCAGCCAAAAAAAAAAAAATCAATAAAATGAACAGTCAATGAAAAGATGAAATAACTAAACCGGCTTTGACTACAATATTAAGTATAACTTTTCTGCCACTAAATGTCCTCGGTCTGATGGCAAGCATTATTCAACCGACTTCCTTGAGCCCAGGCTGTCATGGACCTAACCCAGATTGTGACTGGTGAAGGCATAGCAGCACAGTGATGAGATAATTTCTCTGTCACTCTGCTCTCTCCTCCTATGAAACTTGCTTCTTGTCAGCACATTAAATTATTGTCTTCTTCTGCTGCTTCTTCCTCTCACACTCCAGCTTTGCTGTACAAGGAGTGCAAGAGGCTGATACCGGGTCAAATTCAAGTACTTACACGGTTTGCATTTAAAAAATACATTTGATGATGTATTAATAATTACCGATCTGCATTAAGGCCTCGTGCACACTGGACATTTTGCTATTTCTCCTAGACCCCATTCCTCCTGGCAGCAGTGTTTTGGCAGAGAAAACGCCTAACTCTTGTAAACACGTTTAGGTGCGTGAATCGCTTGGGGGTTAATTTCACTGGCCAGAATAATAATTTATCCTGGCCATTGAAATTAATGATCAATCGCTAAATGCACCTAGCGTTAACGTGCATCAAACTTTTTCTGCCAAAACACTGATGCTCCTGGACACACTGGCAGTGTTTTTTTTTCCTGCCTCTAAACACCTATATGTACATGGATACCTAGGCTAAAATGAAGGGGTGTTTAGAGGTATTAAAAAAAAAAACGCTAGATGCCCCTAGGAGAAGCGTTACAAACATCCAGTGTGCATGAGGTCTAAAGCTGAACTCCTTGTATAAGTTTTTTTGAACAGTTCCATTAGTCCAGCTTGGACCAATATAAGTATGCATACGCTATACCTGTGACCCCTCTGGAATCATAGATACCCATATTGCCACTTTCTTCTGGGTCCTGCTGCATAGTACCCAATGGGGGTTGTGCCCTCAGCACGGGCATTATTTCTAGAACTCCTTGCATTTCTCTCAATGAATGCAAAGAATTCACCAATTGGACCGGTCTATCTCTCCACCTTGTCTAATTGTGGTAACTCGGGTATAGTCCTAGCATAAGCATGCTTAAGAGTATGTAAATACCTTTACGCATGTTTACACTAAGTTCGGAGTATACCTGCCTCCAGCCCTATCCTGTAATACAAGCAGCTGTATCCAACATCCATGGTTTCCAGGTTCCAAAATACTGCCGTATTTTACATTGTATGGCCCTATACACCTGTGTGCATGAGTCCTAAAGTGGACCTGTCACAAGGATAATTCAGCAGCTGTTACCTTCATGAACACAGTGATTGAAGAACAGTGATACTGAGGAAGTAGGGAAAGGATGGCATTGCTGAACTTTCTTTCCTGCCTGTCCTGCTGATCCAATGGCTTCAGTCATTTCTGGAAACTACCAAAGAACTAGTAGGAGTTTTGACAAATTTTCATGCTTGCAGAGACTCAAAGGATTAAAGCAAGAGACAGCCAGGCAGCTAGCATTTTCAGCAAGTCAGCACTGGAAGCTGCCATCTCCCTCTTAGTACAGTCTTTCATTAAACTGTTCCCACTGTCATTTCTTCTAAATAGAGACACTATCATCAAGCTAAATATCTGTCTGTTAGAAGCAGTCATTGTCTACCAAGCTGCATACCAGATGTCTACTTTAAATGACCATCTGACCCAAAACTACTAAGTTAGCTTTGGATGGATAATATAATGAAATCAGTTGATTTTTTTTTTTTTATATTTCTCTGAGCCATCAGCTGGGAGATATTAAAAAGTCACCACAGGTGGCAATGATGATATAGGCGTTAGCAAGAGGAACCACAGTGTGTAGAAAGGAAATGATATATGACACATCAGGAAGCGTCCAGTGGCAGCCAGAGCTCATAAAGAAAGAGATTCCCCTCGCCTTCTGCTGGAAAGGGGAATATTCCTATTGGCTACACTGGTCTAACAACTTCCAGCTGGTGACAGGGTCACATTAACCAATGGTCTCAATACTTGCCATATTATTAATCCAGAACTGTATGCAGATCAGGAGTGCACACTTCACAGGCTGCATGATTGTTCCAGGGTGAGCAACTCAGAATTCAGAAAGCAATCACAGCCTATATATTTCTGTCAGTGCACATTTTCTTTGGTTGGCACTGCAGCTCTTTCATTTATAATATGGTGTTCTAGGAGAGCCTGTTAGATTAGAGACTGGATAGACATAGCCAGTAAAGGCATTGTAAACCAGAGCAGGGTGGAGATTCTGCTAGTGTGTTCGAAGGGAGAATAGAATGATCTGAAGCAGAGGTTTGATAAAAAGAATAGAAAACCCTTTCATTCTACATGTAGACCATAACCTTGAGAATATTTGTGCCATCAAGAACTTGGAAAGGGTCGAAAGCAGATACACCACCCAACACAAGTCATCTGCTAATCTTACCTCCTCTTTGTACCAGCAGTGTGACCTCACTTCCCTTTGGACATTCGATCAGTAAATCCACAACTTGATTATGAGTAAGAGTCTGCACATTCTTCTTGTTCACCTCCACAATAAGATCTCCTTCTTTGAGGCCGCGGCACCGAGGACTGTCTACAATCTGTTTCACTCTTTGTCCACCACCCCCGGGACTATCGGCTATGGTGAAGCCAAATCCCATTGGTCCTTTCACTATATGCACTGTGATAAGTTCCGGTTGTGTTGCTATAGAGGATGCCAAGGAAACAGTGTCATTAGGGTAACCATGGGTACCATTTGAAGATAAGTCCGCGGGGCTGCTAGGCCTCGGCTCTTTAATGTTATTGGCTTTCCTGGTTTTACTGCTGTTGCTCGATGGTGAGTCGTAAGTCTCTTGTCCATTGACAATGATAGGGTCCTTGTCCAGAATGGCCACCGATGTCACCAGACTTGTGTTGGGATCATCGGGATCGAAAGGAAGCGGGTAACCTCGGCAGAGTTCAAGGTCAACACTTTCACCGATTGGTATTGACTGGAAGATCTTCACAACTTGAGCATGGGTGTATCCGAGTACACAAGTTTCATTCACACTCACAATAACGTCTCCTACGGAGGACAAGAAAAAGATATTAGATTTGACATTCTGTTTTGCTTGGTGAAACGTCATCTCTATGAAAGGACCGATTTAGCACAAAAGGGCACATACCCCTAAAAAGGTCATGATTTTTTCATTATGTACTTGTATTATCTCCTTGATTATATAAATGTTTCAGAATACTTTAAAGTAGAACTGAAGGCAAAACATTTTTTTTTTTTAGATTTGGATAGAGTAAAGGAGGATTATAACCATCAGGTTTTTTTTTACCTCTATGTCCCATTGGGAAGATTTTCCTTCACTTCCTATCCCATCATCACAACAAGTGAGAATCCCACCAAAGCAAGGCAAAATAGCTGGTGGTCACTAGAACTACTGTCCCCAATGGAAGATTTTTCTCTCTATTCCGGTTTTGGTGACCAAATTTGGGATTACAAACCCAACAGTTGTTCTAATCTCTCTCAAAACTATCCAAACAAATTAAAATGCCTGTAGGTTATACTTTAAAGTGGTATTAAACCCGAAACCAAAAATGTGACATAGTGCAGCTTACCAATCATTCTTTTTTTAGTCATTTTCACCTGGTGATCTGGCCAGTAACACACCTCCTGTCTTAGAGCGCCCCCTCTCTGGATGAAGGAGCACAGGGAGCATTTTTGGACAGCAGCACTGTCAATTTGGGGGGAGGGGGATGTTAGATGTATTAGCGGATTTAAATACACTAGCACACTAATACACTCAATTGAAGCTAAACTCCAGATCACACTGCAATTACACATACAGTTACAGCAACAGTTTTTGTTCTTTTGGGATAAAGGTTTTACATGAATGAATAAAATTGTTTCATTGTAAGCACTCCTCCTAGTAAATGGTTTGTCTCAACAATCCCTACGGATACATTTGCAGGAGAGCTTGTTCTGTTAAAAAACAACTGACTTACTGGCCAGATGACCAGGCGAAAATAAAGGAAAGAAAACCTAAAAAAGAAACTAGGGCAGGCAATGAGTCCACACTCCTTTGTGGATACCAATAAGTCAGTTACTCCAAGCTTTCTTTTCTTGTTGGCTGAATGAAGATGCAGGGGAATGAAGGAAGGTGGGTTTACAGTATTAGTTCTGGGGATAGGGGCGTTAAAGCGAAACTAAGCTGTATCTGAGAAACAAATGCAGCCATCACACCTAAGAATTGGGAAGCTGGAATATAATAAATGTGTGCTTTTGGGTTACATAGTTACATGTCAGTGAGGCTGAAAAAAGACACAAGTCCATCGAGTCCAACCTATGCGTGCGTTATGTCAGTTTATTACATTTTATATCCCTCAATGTTGTGGTCCCTTAGGTGTGCATCTAATAGTTTTTTGAAATGATCTATACTCCCATCAGAAACTACCCACCTTAAGGCTATTTCCATATTTACAACCCAACAGCTGCCACGCCCCCATACAGAGTGTGTCTCAATAAAGGCACTGCCATTAGATACGAGAACGGCAGCTGTCAGTCCTTAAAGTTATTCTAAAGGCTGTTCTGGGAGGAGGATCCAGGCTGCTCTGTGCAAAACGACTGCACAGAGCAGGTAAATATGACATGTTTGTTAAAAAAAATCTTTTAATATTACTTTAAGTCAGAGATACCAGGCCTCTAGTAACTAAATCAAAGAAGTTACAGATAAGCACACTGAGGATGTTCTGGCCAATAATGGTACTCTTGTGATGTCAACTCCATGGCAGAACTTTTACTTTAAAGCATTTGATACCCCAACATTTCATATTCCTGATATGTGCCTGCTGTACTATGTGCATGTACGAAAAAGTATCCTGTTCTCTTTGTATTGCTTCCTGTGTGTGAAATCCCTGGCATTCCCCCTGTTTTCCCATTAAAAACTGACTACACAAGCAGCAGAACACACCAAGGTCAGTTCTCTAGCTGTGATGGGAACTCAGCCTGCTCTCCTCCAAGGATCAGACTTGTCCTGACACGCCCCCGCTGCACAGCTGCTTCTCCTTCCCCAGCTCTTATACAGATGAGAACAGAGGGAATATGATCACTTATAAAAAAGGGGAAAAAAGTATTTCTAATGTTCTTTTTTAGATCAATATAAAAATGTTTTACCTTTCATTTCTATTTTAAATTGAATGGGTTGTTCTACAAGGTGATCGTTTACAATCACTTTAAGGCTGATCTTACACCTTTTTCACTACAGCCATCCACAGTCATTCTAAATGGCACCTAAATGCACACGTATAGTAGAACTAAATGCACCACAGCACATAGATGAGAATGCTCTGTGCATAGGAGTGCACTGCCTTGCCAGAAATAGTGCAGATACATTTTTCTTGCCTTGTTGCATGTTGGGAACCCATGCAAATGGAATGGGCTACTTTAATGCAAACACCCTCAAAGTACAAAAATGCACGTGTTAACTCACACATTAACATACACAAAGCTTTGAGGGACCCTTAAAGATTTAAAATGGTTGACAGGTTTGACAAAACCAACTCCGACATCAGGGTTATGTGAAAGATGTCTTGTAAGATTCAGCACCTTCATGGAAGGGAACAGGGCAGGGCGAAAGGCCTGGTGTACTGAAATCAAGTCGGAGATAGGCATGTGATCATGAATATCGCTCTTGCTGTGACTGGGCCACTAATAATAGCTGCAATCACTGGGAAGGGTGCTGGGAACTGATCACAAGTGGTGATAATTGCCAGTGGATATTGTACATCAGACAAAGGAGTGCTTAATATGTCAATCTCCTATAGGCACATAGATCGAGACATATATATAAATATATATATAAATATATATATATATATATATATATACACACACACACAAACACACAGTGTGTGTGTATATATATATATATATATATATATATATATATATATTTATATTAGAGCTGCACAATTCTAGCCAAAATGAGAATCACATTTTTTTTTGCTTAGAATAATAGAATAAAGATCACGATCCTTTCACGATTATCGCGGCGTAACATCTTACATATACAAAAAAATTGGGCTAACAGCACTGTTTAGTTTTTTTTTTTTTTGAAAGTGTAATTTTTTCCAAAAAATTGAGTCTGAAAGACTGCTGCGCAAAAACCGTGTGACATAAAATATTGCAGCAACCACCATCTTGTTCTCTAGGGTCTCTGCTAAAAAAAAAATATATAATGTTTGGGGGTTCTAAGTCATTTTCTAGCAGAAAATACTGGATTTTTACTTGTAATCAGCAAATGTCAGAAAAGATTTAGCCTTTAAACGGTTAAACTAAACTCTTCTATACACGGGAGTTCAACCCTTTGAATATTAGAAACATAGTATCTTTTTACTTTTTTTATCAACTTGACTTGGCTCTCTGCCCAGACTTGGCAGTCTGCCCAGACTCAAGTCGCTCTGACTTTAGAAAGATTCCTGGCGAATCTTCAGGCGACTTGCATTGACTTCTATTACAGTCAAGTCACGCTGAGTCGCCCCACAAGTCGGACTCCATTAACTGCACTGAAAACTGCAGTAATGCCTGATGGAGATCGCAGGGGGGGTGAATCGAGATTTTAATACGATTAATCGTGCAGCTCTAATATATCTATATATATATATACACACATACACACACACACACACACACACACACACAGTTGAATGCAAAAGTTTAGGAACCCCTGACAATTTCCATGATTGTCATTTATAAATATTTGGGTGTTTGGATCAGCAATTTCATTTTGAACAAATAACTGAAGGACACAGTAATATTTCAGTAGTGAAATGAGGTTTATTGGATTAACAGAAAATATATGCAATATGCATTAAAACAAAATTAGACAGGTGCATAAATTTGGGCACCCCAACAGAAAAATCACATCAATATTTAGTAGAGCCTCCTTTAGCAGACATAACAGCCTCTAGACGCTTCCTATAGCCTGTAATGAGTGTCTGGATTCTGGATGAATATATTTTGGACCATTCCTCCTTACAAAACATCTCCAGTTCAGTTTGGTTTGATGGTTGCCGAGCATGGACAGCCCGCTTCAGATCACCCCACAGATGTTCAATGATATTCAGGTCTGGGGACTGGGATGGCCATTCCAGAACTTTGTACTTGTTCCTCTGCATAAATGCCCGAGTAGATTTTGAGCAGTGTTTTGGGTCGTTGTCTTGTTGAAATATCCAGCCCCGGCGTAACTTCAACTTTGTGACTGATTGCTCAACATTATTCTCAAGAATCTGCTGATATTGAGTGGAATCCATGCGACCCTCAACCTTAACCAGATTCCCAGTACTGGCACCGGCCACACAGCCCCACAGCATGATGGAACCTCTACCAAATTTTACTGAGGGTAGCAAGTGTTTTTCTTGGAACGCTGTGTTCTTTTGCCACCATGTATAACACCCCTTGTTATGACCAAAATGAAGCTGGCTTGTCCAAATGTGCATTTGCATACCTCAAGCGACTCAGTTTGTGGCGTGTGTGCAGAAAAGGCTTCTTTCACATCACTCTCCCATACAGCTTCTCCCTGTGCAAAGTGTGCTGAATTGTTGAACGATGCACAGTGACACCATCTGCAGCAAGTTGATGATGTAGGTGTTTGGAGGTGGTCTGTGGGCTGTTTTTGACCGTTCTCACCATCCTTCGCCTTTGCCTCTCCAATATTTTATGTGGCTGCCACTTCTGGCCTTACCGAGAACTGTGCCTGTGGTCTTCCATTTCCTCACTATGTTCCTAACAGTGGACAATGACAGCTTATATCTCTGCGATAACTTTTTGCAGCCTTCCCCTAAACCATAATGTAGAACAATCTTTGTTTTCAGGTCATTTGAGAGTTGTTTTGAGGCCCCCATGTTGCCACTCTTCAAAGGAGAGTCAAAGAGAACAACAACTTGCAATTGGCCACCTTAAATACCCTTTCTCATGATTGGATGCACCTGTCTATGAAGTTCAAGGCTTAAGGAGCTCACCAAACCAATTGTGTGTTCCAATTAATCAGTGCTAAGTAGTTACAGGTATTCAAATCAACAAAATGACTAGGGTGCCCAAATTTATGCACCTGTCTAATTCCGTTTTGATGCATATTGCGCATTTTCTGTTAATCCAATAAACCTCATTTTACTACTGAAATATTACTGTGTCCTTCAGTTATTTGATAGATCAAAATGAAATTGCTGATCCAAACACCCAAATATTTATAAATGACAATCATGGAAATTGTCAGGGGTTCCTAAACTTTTGCATACAACTGTATATATAATCTATCTACACACATACACACATTTTTTTTTGTTATGGTTCTTGTTAATGTCCTTTAGATAACATACCTAATTTTAAAGTAGTGGTCTGTGTGTGTTCACTTCTCCTACACAGCACTGCAGATTTTTGTAATCCCTGCCATATCTTTGTACTTGTAGTATTTTTTTAATAAAATAATTAGGACAAAATAGAAGGAAGAGAGAGATTTCTTTCTGGAATATATAACTGTGGACTTAAGCGGTACCCTACACATACCAAATAGAAACGTATTTATAAAAAAATACACATTTTTATTACAAAATATCGTTTTAAAGAAACATTACATAAATAACTAAAATGTACATAGGGCGAAGATCACATATCTATATATTTTTGATCATGGTGGATACTAATGTACTTGTCTGCAATCTCTGCAAAGTTATTAGGAGTCTAGTATGACCTTTAAATTGCACAATCCACAGTTAATTGATCGATTTAAAGGTGAATTCCAGGCAGATATAGAAGACACAAATTAATGCAATTATGCATTCATAATACATTCTTACATTTATTTTTTAAACATAACTAGTGTAGTTACCTAAATTTGACTTGGTGTTAACCACTTGCAGCCCCTTAGGGCTTGTTCCCACCATGTCAACTGAGCTGCATTTTTCTGCATACCACTGCTTGTTTGGTGTGAACTGGGCACATATAAAACAATTGCAGAAAGATGCGTCTCAACAGGTATAGGGTGAACAAGCCCTCATACAGCAGCACTCACACTGGGATAAAGAGGGAAAAAACTGGGGGGGGGGCATCCAGATGTGTGGCATGCAAATATGTTGACAAGGAATATGCTGATAGGGTGAGTGAGCAGATGAATGGCCTTATTAGTCTGCTGCTAGTCTTTTACAGTCCAGTCAGCGACTGGTAGTAAAAAGTGGACACCACTGCTTCTCTCCTACGGCCTTATACAGGTGCAGCTCATAAAATTAAAATATCATCAAAAAGTTCATTTATTTCAGTAATTCAATGCAATATTTTATATAGATGCTTTACACACAGAATGATATATTGCAATCATTTCTTTTTTTAATTTTGATGATTATGGCTTACAGCTAGTGAAAACCCACAACTGAGTATTGAGATTATTACCTAAGAACAATAAAAAAAAAAGGATTTTTAATACAGAAATGTTGGTTTACTGAAAAATATGTCCATGTACATTATAGAATGCACTCAATACTTGGTCGAGGCTCCTTTTGCATGAATTACTGCGTTAATGCAGCATGCCATGGGGGCGATCAGCCTGTGGCACTGCTGAGGTGTTATGGAAGCCCAGGTTGCTTTGATAGCAGCCTTCAGCTTGCCTGCATTGTTGGGTCTGGTGTCTCTCATCTTCCTCTTGACAATACCCCACAGATTCTGTATGGAATTTAGGTCAGGTGAGTTTGCTGGTCTATCAAGCACAGTGATATCATGATCATTAAACCAGGTATTGGTACTTTTGGCAGCGTGGGCAGGCGCCAAGTCCTGCTGGAAAAATGAAATCAGCATCTCCATAAAGCTGGTCAGCAGAGGGAAGCATGAAGTGCTCTAGAATTTCCTGGTAGGGGGCTACGCTGATTTTGGACTTGATAAAACACAGTGACCAACAGCAGCAGATGACATGGCTCCCCAAATCATCACGGACTGTGGAAACTTCATTTTGGACCTCATGCAACTTGAATTCTGTGCCTCTCCACTCTTCCTCCAGACTCTGGGACTTTGATTTCCAAATGAAATGTAAAACTTCCACAGTCAGTGATGATTTAGGGAGCCATGTCAGCGCAGCCCTCTTCCAGAAAATTCTAGAGCACTTCAAGCTTTATGGAGATGCTGATTTCATATTCCAGCAGGATTTGGCACCTGCCCATACTGCCAAAAGTAGTAATACCTGATTTAATGATCATGGTATCACTGTGCTTGATTGCCCAGCAAACTCGCCCAACCTAAACCCCATAGAGAATCTGTGGGGTATTATCAAAAGGAAGACGAGAGACACCAGACCCAACAATGCAGATGAGCTGAAGGCCGCTATCAAAGCAACCTGGGCTTCCATAACTCCTCAGCCATGCCAAAGGCCTCCATACCACGCCACACTGATGCAGGAATTCATGCAACAGGAGCCCCGCCCAAGTATTGAGTGCATACTATACTGTACATGGACTTCATTTTCAGTAAGCCAACTTTTATGTATTAAAAATTTACTGAGATACTGAATTTTGGGATTTCACTAGCTGTAAGCCATAATCATCAAAATTAGAAGAAATACATGCTTAAAATATATCACTCTGTGTGAATCAGTTTTTGAATTGACTTACTGAAATAAATTAACTTTGTGATGATATTCTAACTTTTTGAGATGCGCCGGTACCTGTAGCAGAAAAGGTGTCATTTATCTAACAAGCAAATGTAAATATCAGGAGTGAATGGATAGAAAAATAAATTCTTTTGCAGGTAAAAACAGCTCTCTTCCATGCAGTTCATCAGTGTATTTAGCCATTTGCCTGGCGTTCAGCTTTAAAGGTCTTGTAGCTCAGTCTTATAATGTGATAACAGATGTATCTGCACATCCAAAGTGATATGGATGATGCCCTTTCTCAGAGCAGCAGTTAACTTTCACCTCCCTGGCTTCCTGTACTACTACTGGTGCCTAGGACCTTTACAGCTAACCAAAATATCTTTATCCATAAAAGCATTACAAACAGAAAGAGTAATGTATGGGTTAAACTGCGCCTATTTCAGGACCATAAAAAGTGAATAAACCTTTACAAGAAAGTGAGCTTTCTATTTTCTATATCTCTTATCAATGTATTATTATTTATCTATGTCTTATACTTTGCATTCAGTAGTTGTTTGTGGCCATCGCTTAACTTTAAGGAGTCGAGACAAGTAGTTCCTGAATCACCAGCTATATGTTTACCTCCAGGTTTAGCAATTTCTCAAAATTGCCTACAGTGCCCTTTACAGTATGAAAGAAAAGCATCCATTTGGCGTTTGAAAGTAAAGGTTTCCGATGTATGATTATAGCATATAGCAATGCATTTTCAGAGCTTGCTGTTGAAAATCAGCAGGTTGGTTAAATAGCAGAGCACACAGCGTTTTCTTATCTCAAACAAAGCAACAAATAATGATGTTGCATTCTACAGCCCAATTTTATTCATAAATGTGTAGACTGGTTACCTTGACTTGCGCAATCAGCTTTTTAAATTTTACTCCAGTCCAATTGAAAAATTAGAAAAATACGGAGCCCACTATACAGAGCCAGTATCAAGATAATATTACCCGTTTCCATCTTTCCATCTAGAGCAGCAGGGCCATCAAGAACCAAACTTTTTATCTGCAAGAACTCGTCCGGCTCATCACCACCAACCACAGTGAAGCCAAAACCTCGGGTGCTCTTCCGTAGTTTTGTGTTGATAAATTTGCCTTTTAATTCAGATGGATTCCTGGTGAAGAATGGTTTAACTACAAGAGAAAGACAAAAAGTCACACAATTTTAAGCTGGGGTTTTATCTGGCAATATTATTCAGTATAAAGCCAGAAACCAATAAGGAGGAAAAGAGTTCTGGCAGAAACAGAAAATAGTGTAACTGGTATTTTCATTCAGAAGATAACTGCAGCACAGTAGACTGTAGACCACACAAGGCTCGTGGGTCAAATCCAGCCAGCCAGGCCATTTCATTTGGCACTCACACCTCTCCTGCAGCTACAGCATCCTCCTTGTTTCTGTCCCCACCTTGGCTCAGAAGCTGGTAGCAGAGGAAGACAGAACTCCTCCACCAGACCCTGCTCTTCTCTGTGCAGCCACAGAGAAGCTTGTCTCTTCCCCACCATGTCAGCAGCAGAGAGGACAGAACTCCCCCTACAGATCCTGTGCCTCTCTGCCACAGCACACTCGTCTCTGCCTCGTCTGGTCTCAGCATTCAGCAAACTCTGTCAGCTGACTCCTGCCCTCCTCTGGTACTCCCCCCAGACCCTGCACTTTCTGCTTCCCAGCTCCGCCCCCAGCTTCTTCCCAGCAGCAGCACAAGTTAAGGAGGTGAACTGTGGTGTAAGTGAAGGCAGGGGACTCTTGACTTCAGATGGTGGGGGGTCTCGCGACAACTGATGTAGGGGGTGGGGTGCTCTGGATATCTAGTATTACAGATACAGCCAGCCCTTTGAGAGTAACCATAATGCTGATTGGGCCAGCGATTAAACTGAGTTTGACACCCCTGCCGTAGACCACAGAGCAGCAAACACAGAATGAAAACGCTGCAGGTAATCATATCCTAGAGCAGACGACTTCTTCCAATGCATAAAAAAAATTGCCCCAAAATCTCAAAGGATATAAAGAGGCACCTCAAGGACTTAATTCCATATAGTCAATTACTGAAGCACTTCCCTTTTATCCCTTTGGACCCCTTTGCCAGTCTGGTATCTACCTCTAGAGTCCACTGTCATGTTCAGAGGCATGCTCATAGACCATAACTCTCTAATGGTCAGACAAGTACTCTACTCTGGAGGAGTTTTAGAGATCAATAATGTCTGAGAGAGAGGGAGGTCTAGGTGTCTACATGGGAATGTGGGCAGCTAGTGAACAGGTCAGGGGTCCAAAGAAATCCTTCGCCCATTCACAAACCTGGGGTGATGTTTACATATTTTGGGAAAGGATTATGTGCTGTCCTTAGCAAAAGATAATTTGGAACATGTATTTGTGCAGCATTTGTAGATGGATTGTTAAATAGTTAGGTTTTCTAAACATATATATATATATATACATGTAAATGGCCTGATCCTTTTTGAGGTGCCTTGACCAATAAGTTGAGATACCATGTGTGTCTATGTGTGTTCCAATTTAAATAAAGTCTCAGTAAAATTCCCTCAGCTGACAATGAAACTATCCATCCAAAGGTTTTCAATGAGCAGTCAGGAACTTATATTGCCCTATATTACATAAGAACTGCATAAGAACCATTGAATCATACCGTGGGTGGAAGGGTCTCTTGCTGGCTCCTTTTTGGGAGTGAGGTTGTTGGGCAGAGTGAGAGGCGGAGGTATGGCAGGCGTATGCTCTCCTGTCCAATCTGTTGGTGTTAAATACATTGAAGAATACAGTTAGTATTAGTTAATAACAGAATACTGTTACTCCATACATACACAAACATATGTTGAAAGAGAAGCCCCTTGACACAGCTCTGTTCCTGGATGCTGAATATAAATGATTCAGTATGGCTGAAACCTGAGCAAGGATTGCATT
This sequence comes from Glandirana rugosa, assembly GCA_018402905.1. Taxonomy (NCBI): domain Eukaryota; kingdom Metazoa; phylum Chordata; class Amphibia; order Anura; family Ranidae; genus Glandirana; species Glandirana rugosa. Next base: position 1,121,888 of record BLSH010323803.1, on the reverse strand, counting down.
GCATTGTAACTGCAATCCAGCCACAGACAGACTTGGTAAACTTATGCCATTTTAATTAATGAACTGCTGAAGGTCCAACTGTTCTTCTATTGCACATTCCCTTGAAAGCAAACCTGTATTTACTATAAAGCTTCATTTTAGGCAGACATATATAGCATAGATCTAAAAGGTGCCTGCACAAATATTTATATGCACTATGTGGTAGAAAGTCTATGGACACATGACCATCACACCTACTACATGACCAAATGTAGGTGGACACCCTTTCAAAGGGTTTAGGTACTTCCAGTGAAGGGTTGCAATATTGCTGCAGTATACCATACAAAGAGTTGTTAAACAACTGTACTGACAGTTTGGGGAATGCCCTTTTCGGTTTCAGCAAAACCGTGCCCCTGTGTATCAAGCCAGCTCCATAAAGAAATGGTTTGATGTGTTTGGGCCAGGTCCTCCACCATCAGTACCGGGCCTCACAAATGCTCCATTAGCTAAACAAATACATTTCAAAATGTTGGGGAAAACATTCCAAAAAGAGTAGAGAGTGTTGGATGTCTGGGGAGAAAGGGGCCTTCATATTGGTTTTGGAATGTTGAACAAGCTCATATAAGAATGATGGTCAGGTGTCCACAAGCATTGGTAGGGTTCCCCAGATATCTGGAGCTCTAATATGCATTTAGTGTCATCGGTGCCAGTGGTAGGTTCCACCCATTCCTGTATGTCGCCAATGGCCCATCACTATCAGTGCCATGTTTAAATATTTACAGCCTGCAATTAATAAATACATTAACTGTTTAACCAAGGTGCTATATTACAATTATCAGCATTTCTTCTGCCCTCTAAAGCTGGCCATAGACCGTTTGAATCTCAGCCGGTTCAGCAGGGATTGTCTGAGATTCGAACCATGTATGGGCAGGTTGACCGACTTGGGTACAACCAGCATTTGCTATAATCTAAATGATGGCCGGCTTAAGGCTTCATTCACACCTATGCAGGTGTGATAATGCACACACATTTTTTGTGCAATTTTAGGGCAGGCCATTCATTTCAATGGGCTGCTCTGAATGCGAAAATCAAGTCCAATCCAAGTATAAACACGTAACACCGTTACGCGTCTTTTGTACATCTGCACACCGTCACGGTTATTATAAAATACCGTGGGTTACGTGGAACGATTACGTACGTGAAAGTGATACGGTTTTACGTAACACTTTTTCATGGTACGTAATACTTTTACATAAAGAAAACACACTAAAAGCGTAAGTCTCGTCGGGTAACTTTACTTACCGGACGGGATTTTAACGTGTTTTTTACACACACGTAATAGTGTGGACGTATCCACACTTACTTCGGAATTCGGCCGGTAGTAAATCTAATATC
>BLSH010323803.1:1089472-1115746 GCA_018402905.1 Glandirana rugosa | reverse complement strand
GTGTGTCCAGGACAATGTGGGATCAGAGCAAGTGGGTTGAATGATGATAACCATCAAGCTGAGGACATTTATTGGCTGGAAAAAGTACTGCGGGTTAAATCTCTAGATCGGGGTATCGAGTTAAAATTCATGGAGGTCCAGTCAGTAAAATTTTCTTCCAGCAGAGGTCTGAATCACGCTTCATTCTAATGGCATCTTTGCACATTGGCAAATGCCAAACCAAATGGTTCCACGGTACCATGCGGCTCGGCACAATTTAAAAAAGGGGTCAGGATCTTCTTTCTCTGCGGTTAACGCAGCTCACTATAATGAATGGCCTTGCCAACATGCAGGATGTAATGATGTGAACCTAGCCTCAGATCCTTCATATCACAATCCGTTATTAGTGTTCTAAGTCCCCCGTGCACATCACTACCACCCCCCCCCCTTTATATTATAGCCCCTCTTCACTTCAAGATCCACCCCTTTACATTACAGTGCCCCACTTCACATCACCCACCCCCCTCACATTACAATTCCCAGCCCCCCTCATATCATCCTTGCCCTTTCACATTCCTGTCCTCACTCCCTTTATAGAGTTAACCCTTCACACTGCAGTCACCTCTGGCTTCCCCCCTGTCCTTCATAGCAATGACATCTTCCCTGTCCTACCTTACACAGGGCAGAGCGAGGGAGGACAGCAGATCTAAAGCTGACAACGGGAGGCAGAAAAGTTCTGGATGGAGGGCCAGAGTTGCACAACTTTTCCTGTTAACCAGCTTGTGACTGGTTGCTAGGACCGCCCTGCATACTAGCAATCAGTTAACGAGGCAGCTCCTGCCCTTCATCCAGCACTGTGCTGCCTCCTGATGTCAGCTCTGGGCAGATAACAGCACTAGCGGAGAGGAAGAATCTGCTCCTACATGGTGTGACCGCGGCAGGTCCGGATGGGACAGTGATACGGTCTGGATCCAGACCGCGGTCCGCCATTTAGTGATGCCTGCTCTAGATGAAACTTGAAAATTGCAGCAAACATTAATTTGCTGCAATATTCAAGCAGTTCTGCAGTCCTCTACTAGGGTAACAATGCTACTCCACCATAGATTGATGAGTTAGTATAGTTATCCTAGGATAGCAAGTGTTACTGGAAGGACCATTGATGTTTGTATGTCATTTCTGAATGAGTCATTCATGCAGTGGTGACAGAATGACCTTGGCCAATTCAAAAAAGAGTAAAGGCTGAGGTCATTCTGAGCACGCACGGCCGCATGAATGAATCATTCAGGGCCAACATGTAAACATCAATAGTGTGTATCAATGGCACCAGCCATGTTGGCTATCTTAGCCTTGAGCAGCAGCAGAAGGTGGTCAATGGCACCCACGTACCCCATAAACTTAGTATTTATGTTTACATGTGTACGCTGGGGTCCAAATACAGCTCTGGATACAGCCTTGTTTTATCCTTTTTTTTCTTAATGCCACTGAATGCAGTGCGACATCACCCCATATACTTCTATACTGCTGTGTACAGAGGTGTTGAAATCTATAGATTATTTTCAGCTTTTGCGTGTGAATAAGGCCTAGACAGACAAGACATTGGAAAAAAATGTATTGCGGAGATAGAGAATATATTTTTCCTTTATTTTGCTCTGAAATATTCTACCAGACTATCCCAAGCCAACCTTTGCTCTACAAATAATCTTCTGCTTCACACTCTTGCTTTTAGGACTTCTCATACGGCAATAGACTCACCATCAAAGGAACCTAGAAAACTGATTTCTTCAGGCAAGTACATAATCTAACCGAAGATGTTCTCTTCACTGCCGATCCAGCGCTATTACCTTCCCCACTATCTGACAAAGCACACACTGTCTCTTCTCAAGCTTTGTTTTTGTGTATCTCTCTAGATAGTAAGCTTGGACTCTAAAGACTCTCTCTTCTATTGTTCCATGTTTTATTATATAACTGTATGAACCTGATGTTGGACATGTTTTATAGTTTTGTATTCTCTTTTTTGTTCCTCCTTGCTGATATCCCCAAGGACTTCATGCACACGGGCATAGTTAAAATACTCAAATCTACACTGGATCTTGCTGGCAAAAACATCCAGCATAAAATACACATGTAATGACACTTAATTTATATGTGCGTTTAACTCTCCATTCACTACTCCAGAAAAACATTTACATAGGTTTATATGCATTTACAACCATACAGGTGTAAATTGTGCCAAAATACTCACCTCAAATGCAGGCTTTGGGCATTTTTCTAAAGGTAGAACTGAAGGCATTTTATAACAGACTGCATGCAGGCAGGCTATTATCGCAAAAGAGATATGCAATGTCTTTTCTGCAAAAAAAAAAATACACCTACCCATCTGTTTGAAGTCTCCTGCGGTACATTACATAGTTAGTCAGGTTGAAAAAAAAGACACCAGTCCATCTAGTTCAACCAATAAAAATGTGCATAGTTCAGCTTACATCGCTGGCGCAATCCCTGTGTGCAGGAATGACTGACTCCTGTGCTTGTGCAGAAGTTATGTTATCCGGCATCAGTCAATGGAGATGCCCAAAGACATAAATCTTGGGAGAAGATGCCAGCACCGGCATGGGACCCGGACCATTAGAGAGGAGATAAGTATAGTGCCTTTAGCTCTGCTTTACTGTCACTAAATGCTGCTATGTGCATAAACAAAATAGCTATAACAGAGCTGCGTTCAGATTTGTAAAATATAAATAAATGCTGTATAGATCTAAAAGTGGCACCCATGTGCAGCACTTTGTGCAGCATCACAGAACTTTTTATGGCTGTTTCACACTGGTCCGACTTGAACTCCGACTTCGAGAGCACAAGTCGCATGACATGACAAAATCAATGGTTCCCTATGAGAGCCATCTTAACTGGTCCGACTACATTAAAAAAGGTTCCTGCACTACTTTGGTCTGACTTTAGCCCATTGATTTGAATGCAAGTTGCATCCAAGTCAGATCATCATCTTAACCCCCCCTCCTGACCATACAAGGCCCCTTGGTCTGGCATGGATTTTTAGGAGAAACCCCATGTAAATAAAAAAAAAACATGGCATAGGGTCTGCCCCAAAATCCATACCAAACCCTTACCCCCAAGCATGCAGCCTAGCAGGATCAGGAAAGAGGGGGCGAGCGAGCCCCCCGCTCCTGAACCATATCAGGCCACATGTCCTCAACATGGGTGGGGGGGCACCTTATGCCCATGTTGATGGGGACCAGAGCCTCTTCCCTACAACCCTGGCCGGTGGGTGTGGGGGGTCTGCGGGCAGGGGGCCTAGTGGAACCTGGAAGCCCCCTTTAACAAGGGGGCCCCCAGATCCTGCCCCCCCTACTATGAGAATGAGTCTGGTATGGTCTTGGGGGGACTTCATGCCATTTTATTTTAAATGCTGGTGTGGGGTTTCCCCTCAGGATCCATACCAGACCCAAAGGGCCTGGTACGGATTTTTGTTTTATTTTAAAATAAATTTGGCGTGAGGTTTCATCCATACCAGAGCCAAAGGAAATGTTTTGATTGGTCAAAGGACAAGTCACTTTCATCTCAAAATCAGATCAAAGTTGAATCCCGTTCATTGAAGTCGCATGGAAGTCAGACCTGAAGTCGCAGGGCAAAGTCGGATCAGAAGTCGTGCAACTTCTGTGTCGGATCAGTGTGAACATAGCCTTAAATGGGAAAATGACATGCACAGGAAATAGATCAGGATTCTGTTAAAACCTTGTTTTGTTGCTGCAGTTCTACCAGATGGGGAAGTTTGTCTGTAAGGAACAGACAATCTGCAACCTTTAATAAAGTAAAAAATATAAAAAAAAAAAAAAAAAAACCCACAATGCTCTTTTTAATGCCTTAGCCTTAGTCTAGGTTTCATGCCAAATTAGTAAACATGGGTGAAGAGCAATATTTTTTTTTTTTTTTTATCCAGGTTGAGAAAATTGGACTTTTAAAAAAAAATAAAAATAAAATAATAATCATAATGTGATCTGGTAAAGCTTCCATGTGATTTGAATACATTTTAAGGGTCAATCCACTTAAAAGTGGTATTTCTTTTTTTTTTCAATTCAAGTAATCTTTATTTAACATTTTACACCTTTTAAAAACATCATACATTCCACAAATTCCCATTCACCCCCCAGCAATTGATCTTCTATTCCCACGCCAGCACCTCTCTACACCACTCTGAGGACTCTATTTCCTCCTACTCCTTCCTGCTTTCTTACGCTCAAGTGTCCCTCCTAAGCTCTTGTATCTTAATTTCCCGGGACCTTCTACTTTTCTTTTCCACCCTCTCTAGTACATCCTGTTATTTTCATTTCTACCTCTTTCGCTAGTTCTATTCAGCCAAGATCTCCAATTTTTCCTATGCTCCTCTCTGTTTCGTAAATATATGCGCTTCGTTTCCCACCATCTTCTCCATTTCCTTAAGCCATCTCGACTTCGTTGGAGGGTTTGCTGCCACCCAGTTTTTCATTATCAATTTCCTCGCTATGAACAGACTTCTAATTATCGGCATTTGTTTCCTTGCTGACACCATATCTCTTTCTATAAAAGTGGTATTTCAGTTATAAGTGGCCTCTTATATACCAAGTTCCTGGCTTTGTTGCCTCCCGCTTAGAGATTTTAGGTGTTCCAGCACACCTTGAGTTGTTCTCACTCTCCCTGCAGATGCTGCATTGATGGTGCCAATATTGGATGTGAAATCTATAGACCTTTTCCAGGCATTCCTGAAGGACATAGCATACAAGTCCTGACGAAGGGGATTTTGTGAACTCTTGAAACGTGTTGGCTTTCTTAACTGATAATAAACTATTTTGGACTATTAATGCTATCTACAGCTTTCATTTGGGGGTCCTTTGCGCAACTGATAGAATGGTCATAGACAATATTGGACATTAGCAATTGGAGATTTCAAGGCCTCTTATCTATGAACTAAATAAAACCTGACGGGGGTTCAGACTCTTCCTTACTTTATCCAAAACCAAAGTAAGTTTGGGCTTTTGATACATTTTAATGCTCAACTCCGGCAAAAACGTTATTTTATTCTATTCTATCGGGAAAGGGTTAGGGACATGGTTAGGTTATTAATGTGATCTGTGTCTTTCTTGGAAAGATTTCTTGGCACTCGTCAGTACAAGAAGCAATTTCAAATCTCTCCAATGGGGACACCAATAAAAACAAAAACCCATTTTGAGTAGAGTGAGTGGAACTCCTGACAATGTATTGTCCATGCCTTCCTAAATCAGCAATGACCTCAATCCCCAATTATTATACAAATGTGAGGAGGACAGGAAGTGAGGGAATTCCCAGAAGGTAACAAAAACATATATAAAAACCTTGCAGAATTATTAAAGCACAAATCTTAAAAAATAACAAGATATAAATGAATACACCAATAAAAGAAAATAACAAAACCAGTATTTGCTGCAATAATCAAATTTGATCTAGAGATTTCCCCCACAGTACTTTATTCAGCCAATAGATGCCCTCAGCATGATGGTTAGCATCATTCAACCCACTTCCTGTGATCCCAGGCTGTCCTGGACCCACCCCCAGCCTGGGACTAGACAGTAAAAGGAGAAGTAGGATAGTCATGAGCTCCTCTCTCTGCCACACTGTTTTCTCTAACTATCAGAATGCTTCTTGGAAGCACGGGAACAGTCTGCACAAGGGGGTCCTGATACCAGGTCAAATTTAGGTACTTACACTGACTTTATTCAGAAAAAAACAGCCATTTTATTATATATTAATAAATACAAAGCTGCATTAATCTTTTATATCGATCCAGAGTTCAGCTTTAACCCTTCTGCACTTTATCACCACTCTCCCAAAAAAAAAAAAAGAAAAGATGGAAAAAGTTAGGCGTAAAGTTTCATTGCAATGAAAAACGCTGCAAAAGTACAGTATATAAACTGCTTAGAAAAAAAACTGATTTAGGTTAATTGGCAAATGCATGAAAACCGCCAAAATCATCTAGCGCTTCCTAGAGTGTAGTGTCTTCTTTACTAGGCGAGGACAGATTTACACAGTTTCACATTTACAGATAAAGGCATGAAAGTCTCTCACGCCATATGTAGAAGTCACAGTCTGTAAGATTATCTGAAACTATTTTCACACTCAAGCTGTGTACAGACGCTAAGGGCAAATTTTTCCAGCCTGACAGGTTCAGTTTTTACCGTTAAAGGAAACCTGCAAGGATAGTAACCTGCTAGCCCCGACTTTTTTTTATTTTAAATGTTCAGGTTCCGGGGTTGTCAAATCGGCATTGCACCACCTAGTGACGTGCTTATCTGGAACAAACATGCAGCCAGTGATATGTACATAATCTGAACTCTTCACTTTTATATGTGCCTCCAGGTCATTGATATAAAACTCAGGATGGGGAACTTGCAGGAAAATAGTGAAAGAGATGGCTGCACACCACAACGACATGCAATGCTGATCCAAATTCATTTATTGGCGGTATACCAGGTGAAAATACAAGGAGAAATGTAGACGCGTTTCACACGGGTATGTGCTTGTTCACTACTGTAGTGAACAAGCACATACCCGTGTGAAACGTGTCTACATTTCTCCTTGCATTTTCACCTGGTATATCGCCAATAAAGGAAGTTGGATCAGCATTGTGGTGTGCAGCCATCTCTTTCACTATTTTCCTGTGTATGGCGGAGGTGAGCCGGGGCTAGCACCCACTTTAATCTGCTAATAATCCACTGCCTGGAGCGGTGTTAATACTACTCTATGAGGAACTTGCACCTTTTAAAAACAAGTCAGCAACTTCCATATTTCTATCTTTGCAGGTTCAATTTAAAGATTTTTTTTATAAACACGCAGTTAACTCCTGTGATGAAGAAACGGGGACAGGGCCGAGCCACTCTGTCTTTGTCTATAGACACTTCCTATCATGGCACACAGAAAAGAGAAGAGGAGGAGCCAGGAACGCCAGCAGGTAACCCGAGAAGAGGAGGTTCGGGGCCACTCTGTGCAATTCCATTGCACAGAGCAGGTAAGTATAAACCTGTTTGTTATTTTTTTAAAAATTGAGTTTACAATCACTTTAGAAACATAGAAACATAGAAAAGTGACGGCAGAAAAAGACTGAGTAGCCCATCGAGTCTGCCCCTTTTAATTTATTTATTTATTTTATTTTTTACATTAACCTTGTTGTCCGACTATGGATTTATGTTTATCCCAAGCATGTTTGAAGCCATTTACTGTTGACTGTCTCACAACCTCTGTTGGTAGTTTATTCCAATCATCAACCACCCTTTCAGTAAAATAATACTTTCTAAGATTAGTTTTGAACTTCCCCCCAGTTAGTTTGAGGTCATGTCCCCGTGTTCTTGATTTTGGTTTCATATTGAAAAGACTGCCCTCCTGAACCTTATTCACCCCCTTGATGTATTTAAAGGTTTCAATCATGTCTCCCCTCTCCCTTCTTTCCTCCAGACTGTACATATTAAGTTCCTGAAGTCGCTCTTGATATGTTTTATCCCCCATACTTTTCACCATTTTTGTTACCCGTCTCTGAACTCGTTCTATTTTATCAATATCTTTTTGTAAGTGAGGTCTCCAGAACTGGACACAGTATTCTAAGTGAGGTCTCACTAAAGACCTATATAGAGGAATCAGAACCTCCTTCCTCCTGCCGGTGATCCCTCTACTGATACATCCCAGAATCCTATTTGCTTTTCCCAATGCCTGGTCACACTGCTCATTTTGCAATCATCTGAAATAAGCACCCCCAAATCTTTTTCTTCTGTAGTGCTGGCTAACACTGTGCCCCCAATGCTGTACTCTCTAAGCGGATTCTTTTTCCCTAGGTGCATTATTTTACATTTAGAAATATTGAACTGCAGTCTCCACTGCTTTGACCAATCTTCCAGCAATGCCAAATCATGTTCCATGTTACAGACACCTCCAGGGATATCAACCCTATTACACACCTTTGTATCATCAGCAAAGAGACAAACATTACCCAGCAAACCTTTAGTTATATCACTTACATATAGGTTGAATAGAACAGGACCCAATACAGAGCCTTGTGGTACCCCACTAGTGACTGGTTTCTGTTCTGAGTGAACCCCATTTACAACCACACTCTGGGATCTATCCTTTAGCCAACTGCATATCCACTGAACCACCCAAGGGTTAAGTCCCAGCTTGTACAACTTTTGTATCAGATCATTATGTGGAACTGTATCAAATGCATTGCTGAAATCACTTTAGCAATCTTCGACTCAAAAATAGATGGAGCTGTACGAAAGATTGTTGGACCAACAGTGACCATATCCAATCCAATATACAGAATACAATAGCTGGCAAAAGGAGATTCCTCCATCCAAGCTGTTTAGTGTGGATAGCGAAATCTATTCGATTTCACTCATTAAGCCCATGGGCTGAAAAAGAGCAATCTATGCATGTATGGCTCACCCCATCTCGCCTGTATGACGTCATATGACCTCTTCGGGTTGAAATGGTTATACTGGGATGATGCTTGCACCTGCAGGCATCATCCTGGTATTAGCAATTTCAGCCGGAAATTCCTGCCGCTACCTTTCCCAGGCACTGCCATCCAATTGCCGGAGCGATGCGATTAGCGGCACTGACATTGTCCCTCCCTCTCTGTGACCCTGAAAGCGACGAGGATTTAGTCACATCTGGTTCCGGCTCTGTGTTTATCTGGCCGCTGCACTGGAGGCCACAGGAGAGATTTGGGGGTCTAATGGACCCCAGATCACTCCATAAAGAGGACCTGTCATGGCCAATGCTTTGACAAGGGTGTTGTTTATCCCTTGTGAGATCAATAACAGACAAAAATAAAAAATAAAGAGATAATGTAAATAAAAATAAAAAAAAATGTTTCAAATAATAAAATTAAAGAAAAATTTAAAGCACCTCCTCCCCCCGTGCTTCCGCATAAACACAAATGCATATGCAAGTCCCCGGAGCATATGTAAACGGTGATCGTACCAAACATGTAAGGTATCGTTGCGAACGTTAGAGCAAGAGCAATAATTTTAGCCCCAGATCTCCTGTGTAACTATAAACTGGTAACCTGTAAAGGCTTTAGAGCAGGCATCCTCAAACTATGGCCCTCCAGCTGTTGTGGAACTACACATCCCATGAGGCATTGTAAAACTCTGACATTCACAGACATGACTAAGCATGATGGGAATTGTAGTTCCTGAACAACTGGAGGGCAATAGTTTGAGGACCCCTGCTTTAGAGTGTTGGTAATGGAGCTTTTTAGGTACTATAGTTTGGCGCCGCACGCAATTTTACAGTGTGACATGTTAAGTATCTATTTAATCGGCGTAACATCATCTTTTATAGGTTAACAAAATATTAGGTATTAAAGAGTGTTTGTGTGCAAAATTAAAAAGTATTTTTTCCAAAGAAATTGCGTTTGGAAAACCACTGCGCAAATACCGTGTGACATAACAAATTTCAACACCCACCAATTTATTCTCCAGGGTCTATGCTAAAAAAAAAAAAGATATGTTTGTGGGTTCTAAGTCATTTTCTAGCAAAAAAAAAATACAGCTTTTTACAGAGAAAGGGCAGAATTGGCTTGGGTGGTAACTGGTTAAGCACAGTCCTAACCCAGAACCATGCCAGCTCCATTTCTAATCAAAAAGTTAGGAAATCTCCAGTACGAATATTGAGCACCTTGGACCCTTGCTCATGAACACGCTTTCATCAGCCCCCAATACAACCCAATTATTTCAAGTGGAGCTTGATTATTGGCATCAATAGCAATCATCATCCTATGTGGAGTGACCTTAAAAAGTGAGCACTCACACATGACTGGCTACTACAGGCAGCAAACTCTGCTATCCTTGGTTTTTTATCAGAGCAAAGACGATTCACTCACCTTCTGTCTGCTGCTGTCCAAGCTGCTTCTTTCGTTTGGCTTCAAGAACTGGGTTTTCATACTGTGTTTTCCTGTTTATGTGGCTGTAAAGGAAGGCAACATGACGTCAGTAGGGGAAAAAACACCTATTAATGGACAGGAATAAAGTCTGCTGAGGCCACTTCATTCCGAGGACAAGGAAGTTTACACAAATAAAAATAACTACGTTACCATTAGCAGTAGGAAGTGAGATGGGGCCGATTCAATAGGGGGGTATTTACAATTGTGAATGCAACCACATGGATATTACATGCCAGAACCCCTGAATGAGCAATTACATGCGAATAGGCACAATGAGCTGTGATAGCCAGCAGCCTCCTATTGCTTTCAATGGGGCTGCCTCTCACAGCTAATTGCAGGAACCTCTGCTGGGGTTCTCAAATGTAATTGCCATGCGAGAGCATTTGCAAGTGTGAATGCACCCTAAAAGAATTGAGAATATTCACTAAAATTTTTTGCCAAACTTCATTTCAATTTACCCAATCTTGTAAAAAGCAGATTATTGTTTAGGCCCCTTTCACACTTGTGCGACACAATTTTACGATTTGGGATCAGTACGACTTCGGTCCGACTTTGTTGCAACTTTGCAGCAATGAAAACATATCACAAAGTTGTACAGAAATTGCATCGATATTATTCAGGTGCGATTTGCATGTGACTTTGAGGGTTTAACATTGAAGTCTATGGACCTCATGTTGCATCAAAGTTGGGCGAAAGTAATGCAGGGACTACTTTGAAGTCGGCACAACTTGAAGTCATACAGATATGAATGGTACTCATTGGAAATAATGGGGAACGACTTGTCATGCGACTTTGCAGTCCCAAGTCGCATAAGTGTGAAAGGAGCCTTAATCTTACTACCCAACCATGTGTAGATGCTTTTCATAGGAATGGATAAGTGAAGTGAATATTCACATGATTTTTTAGTAACTGTTCTCAACTTCTAAAGAAAATCAGCCCAAGACTGAGCTCCACCCAAAAGTCAAACTACACTTTTGAAAATGCTCTCTATTGTCAAAGCAGTAGTAAAGGCTTAAAAAACCCTGCAAGGTAAAAGGATAATGTGCTAGTATGCACATATAGTGCATAGTATGCAGTAGCTGCTAGTATTTAGCTAGTACATTAAGAAAGACTTACCTTTAAATGAAATCCTCCAGTGGTGCGCTGTCACCACTGCAGAAGCTTCCATCTTCACCTGGTCACCCTTCCGGGTTCTGCACCGCTTGAATGGCTGAGCTGCGATGACATCACTCTATGAAGTTCATGGCACAGGGCTCTGAAGGAACAGCACGGGTATGCCATTCCTTCAGAGCGCATGCACCGGTGAAGTCATCGGCTGTTGCTCTCTAGAGTGTATCCTAAACGGTGCACATTTAGGAGTTATTCATTTTACCTACAGGTAAGCTTTATTACAGTATAAGCATAGCTGTACGTAAAAATAAACTTTGAAAGTTTACTACCACTTTAAATGTGAAGATCCTCTCCCCACGCCCACTGTCACAATTTAAAAACAGTGCGATCCTGCGGGATTCCTCCAACAAAGCTGCGGCAATTCATTCACAGTTTCCTGTGAATGAACAGACTACAAATGGAAGGCTTGTAGTCCTGAATGAACAGTGAGGTCGCTGATAAGTAGTTAATTCACCAGCCAAGCAGCTTGTAGACAGACAGCCCATATTTAGGTATGGGCTGTAAGCTGCAGGGCTTGTCTGCAGAAGCCTGACATTGCACCCCTGATCATAAGTGGAATGCTTTCCAGGCTCCTGCAGGAAAAAAATAATAAATGCACATTTTTGTTCTGCAAATATATGTGTATTTATTATTTTTTCTTAAAAGGTGAACTTATCCTTTAAGTCCCGTGGAGTGCATCTATTTAAGGATTACGTTTATGCATACTTTACATGGTCTTCACGCAGGCCATCACACTTGTTAGAGTAGGTTGTGGCCACCTCTCTATATTTTATAAATACCGTATTTATCGGCATAGAACATGCACCTTAATTTTAAGAGGGATGTTTCAGGAAAAAAATAAAATTTTAAATAACGAACTTTGAAGCAAATTAAGGGTCAGTGCCCATTAATGAAGCCTGATCAGTGCCCATATGCAGCCTCACCATTGCCCATTAATGAAGCATGATCAGTGCCCATCTGCAGCCTCACCATTGCCCATCTTCAGCCTGGCCATTGCCCATCATTGCAGCCTGATCAGTGCCTATTTGCAGCACCACCATTTCCCATCTGCAGCCTCATCGGTGCCCATCTGCACCCTTGCCATTGCCCATCATTGCAGGATGCTCAGTGACCATCTGCAGCTTTACCAGTGCCCGTTAATGCAGACAGAGCTGGATCTCCTGTGTACTCGGCTCAGCTCGGCTCGCAATCACGCCCAATCCCGCCTCCTGACCCAGCTCCTATGATGGAAATAATACTGGTCCAATGCCGGGACATGTGACATGCTAGGAACCGTCCAGGAGGCGGGACTGTGAGCCGAGCTGAGCTGAGCCGAGTACATAGGAGATCCCGGCTCTGTCTAATTTGGCGGCGCTCGCCCCTTCCTCCCACGTACCCACAATTTCCCTTCTATTTTCATATCACAGAGGACATTACAAGGCATAAAAAAAAGTTAGAAACATTTTCATGAAAAATAGATTACAGAGCCATTAAGTAGTGGATGTGTATGGATTATTTTTGGAGAATAATAATATTGTTTGAAGTTGCAGATTGCATCATACAGTATATGTGTTATTTATTTTGCCCATAGTTAAATAATTTAATGGCTACTCTATATATCTGCTTATCTGTAATACATTTAATACAATATAAACAATATAGGAAAGCAAGCATATAAAAATCACATGAGAATATTTTTAGTTTTGTAGGTAAATACTGCAATGCATGTTCACAAATTCATGATAATCTCCCTTTATACTAGAATGATTAGATCTAACATATGCTTAGTTCCTATTCATCCTAAAGAAACATTTTAAGAAAAGTAAAGGATACAGCCAAGGCTCTGTACCGTATTTTTATTCTTTCTACAGCCGACTAAAATGAGAATGAATCGGTATAATAAACAATGTTATTACAATCTCAAGTGGCATTAATAGATGTCTAAGCGCTGTATATAATAATATCAGTCTTGTGGCTTTAAAACAGTCATACAATTCCTAGAGACACCACTAGGAGGTCCAACATCACAGGAGAACGTTGTGAGCTCTCTGTCGGGGTTCTGCTTATCACATGGAAAAAGCTGTGTATAGTTTTTTTAATGGAGTAATCATGTCTCTTGCATGTTATTGACCTAAACAATTCTACTGCATCCAATGCTGGCAATAGCTACTTACTCTACATAGTAGACTCCATACACAGGATCTTCAATCTTCTCCCATCCAGCAGGCAGCTCTATGGATTAAAAAGGGAAATAATAATTACAATGAGACAGAAAATGAATATTTAAAATGTGTAATTGAATACGGAAAATGATTGGGAAGATAATACGTCTAGCAAAATTAGCAATGTAATATGAATGTAATGCTCGATATTCATAAACAGCCGCCTGCAATTCTTTAATTAAAGCGGTTTCAATAAAGCATAATTCCACCCAGAACTGTTCTCTTTTTTTTTTTTTGGGTGGGCGATGATATAAGCAGTGGTGGTTTAAAACTACATATACCCTTGCAGCCCCCAAGGTGAACATTCACAGATAGTAATTTCCTCCAACAGTTATTTCCTCTCTCAGTTTAATTTGATCTTGCCTACTGGAGATAAGAGTCAGACCTGTGCAAATCAATGGGGAACATTTGTACATTACAACAGGCAGAAAACACAGGAGAAGAAAGCACAAATCAAACAGCAGGGCTGTCAGGGTATGACCACACAATTGCACTCCATCAAACATTAGATGGAGTTCCTCTACAATAATGTGCTACAAAACAGTCCTTGGTGTAGTACCTCTTACACCCTGCAGGGTTCACTAATCTGAACAGCTTGCATTTTTCACTTTAGGGAAGTGATAACTTAATGACTACTTCAATAACAAATCACTCTGTTGCAAACGGTCTATAACTGCATAAAGCATTAAAAAAAAAAAAAAAAAAGTGAAACATAACCAATTTGCATGTTTTTGGGACGCTGTTTTTTATTTTGTAGCATTAATATATTTAATTTTATCTGACCCAAACCTAAAGAGGAAGCTCACTCCCGGTTTATTATTTTGTTTATGCTCAATATACAAACACAACCAGCAAATCCAGCGGTGTTCTGTAGTCATCTGCTGCTCAGTTTCTGCATACCCGATCCCACGTCACCATCTTTTTCTTGGACGCCTTTGGGCGTCTTCTGTCTCTTCCTGGTTCCTGCAGCCAAAACCCTGATGGCGAGTGCCCACGCATGTGCACATTCGATTAACTAATCCAAAACTTCTTGGGATGTGCGATGTGAGTATCTCAGGAGACTGTGGGCAGCTTGGGGGTTACTTCACTCTATCCTAGGTGAGAAATCTGAAATGGGGGGCGGTGCATACATAAAGCATGACAAATTCATTTTTGGGGGGTTTTGCTTTTTTTTTTACAACTGTGTGAAAGAGAGGGGGGGGGCCTAACACGGGCCCATGGAAAGCAGGTGTGGAGAGTGAAGGTCTGCTACAAACGGCACTTGAAGCAGCTATAAGATGTGAGTTCCCTGCACCAGAAAATGGTATGAGGAAAGTAGAAAGATAGCGCTGGACCCATAGTGTTATCTTACTGGTATTGTGATTTTAGCGCGATTTTGCTGCAATTTCAGATCAGTATGACTTTGTTGTAACTTTGACACAATGAAAACATATTACAAAGTCATACAGCAATAGTACAAAAATCGCATCTATATTATTCAGGTGCAATTTGCATGCAAATTTGAGGGTTTAACATTGAAGTCTATGGACCTCAAGTTGCATCAAAATTGGACCAAATTAATGCAGGGACTACTTTGAAGTCGGCATGACTTCAAAGTCGTACAGATATGAATGGTACTCATGGGAAATAATGGGGAACGACTTGTCATGCGGCTTTGCAGTCCCAAATCGCAGGACAACTCGCACAAGTGTGAAAGGAGTCTAAAGGGAAAAATCTGCAAGGTGAGCTTACACAGGACCCCCTCCCGGTACCACTTACCTGGAGTCCGGGGCTTAGAAATCCCCTGCAGCTCATTCTCCAAAATGTACCTCGTAAGGAAGTACGTTTAGAAGCATTCTAATTGGTCAGTGCCGTCACTTGGGCAGCACCGACCAATCAGAACCTGCACAGCCCGTCCTGTCACCTCGCGCGAAGAGGAGAGAAAGCCGTGGAGGATTTCAAATCCCCGGACCAGTACAGCGGCAATCCAACATGTCACAGCTGGGGATCGCCGGACTGCAGGTTAGCGGGACTGGGGGGGTGGTGAGGGGGTCCTGTGTAAGTTCACCTTACAGATTTTCTGTAAATGTGAACTTACACTTTAAAGTGGTTGTAAAAGCAGAAGGTTTTTTTTTATCTTAATGCATCCTATACATTAAGTTAAAAAAACCTTCTGTGTGTGGCAGCCTCCCAGCACTCCCTAATTACTTACCTGAGCCCCCTCTTTCTCCAGTGATGTTCACAAGAGTCTTAGCTGTCCCAGACACTCCTCCTGATTGGCTGAGACACAGCAGCGGCGCCAATCAAAATCAGTCAGCCAATCAGGGGAGCGAGGGGACGGTGCCGGGTCAGGGCTCTGTGTCTGAATGGATACACGGAGCTCTGACTCAGCTTGGGTGCCCCCTGTAGAAAGCTCCTGGCTGAGGGGGCACTCACCAGAGGGAGGGGCCAGGAGAGCAGAAGAGGGACCCAAGAAGAGGAAGATCCAGGCTGCTCTGTGCAAATCCAACTGCACAGAGGAGGTACGTATAACATGTTTTTTATTTAAAAAAACAAAAAACGAGCCTTTACAATCACTTTAAGGTATAGATGTTGGTGTAAATTATCTGGTTCCTGGGCAGGCAGCTTCTACATCCCAGAGGATGGATCTCCACAGTCTCCTTGGCTTGTAATATAATGTAACGAGAACTTAAATTGAAGTGCCACACCACTGCTAAGAGGTCCAGATACAACTTTATTCAACTGAAAGTCAGGGGTACAATCCAAAAGGTATCCAACGCATTTCAAGAGTCTAAGCTTCCCCTTCATAAGGGCTTGACTTGCAGCAATGTGAACAAACCAGAAGAACCTTTCGGCTGCCAAACAATCTGTTGATTAGGCCCGTGCTTGCAATATACACTGGAAAAAAATACAATTGTAGGTCCAGTTTACTTACTGGTTTGTTCACATTGTTGCCAGTGAAAGCCCTGATGAAGGGGATGACTAGACCCTGGAAACGTGTTGGCTACTTTTTTGGATTTTACCCCTGACATTTAATGTAATAAAGTTGTAAATGGACCTCTAGAGTGGTGTGGCACTTCAATTTCAATTCCAAAAAATGGTATGGCAGTTATAGTTATGTGCACCTGGGAAGCAGAGAACTCTTACTGTTAAAGCGCATAAAGACATAAGAATCATTGGGTAGTTTAAAGCTGAACTCCAGGAATTCAGTCACCTTGTAAAATGTGCTGGCATACTAGAAGTTATAGCCAATGAGGTGAATTCCACCCCCTGGACTTATGGAGCTCCGGGATGATAGCTATCATAATACTCCTGGGGCTCTGTCAAGTGAGACACTGCATTCTTACACATAGTATCTCTACCCGCCACTCCCCTCCACTGCCTATTCACGAAAGACTTTGTATTTTCACATAATACAAAGTGTACCTTGATTGGCCAGGAGGAGGGTAAAGGCAAGCAAAGCAGCAGCATATGACTCTGCAGTTGAAGGAGCTATGACCAGAAGGTCCAGAGTCAGAGTACTGTAAGTATAGTTCATTCCTGGCACACCATAAGACGGTGAGATGTAAATAAAAGAGAAGTCCACAAGGTGGTATGCACCTTGTTGGACTTAAAGTGTAACTAAACCCACAACAGTAAAATCAGTCTGTATATGCAGTAAAGCATGCTTGTTATACTCACTGTGGAACCTAAGGTGTAATTCTCTGCATTGTGTAAAAAGGCGGTTTGATCCTGTCTTCTCTGATCCACCCCTTCTTTTACTGTCTCCAATCTATCTCCTGATAGAACAGAGCCTTGGAAGCGCTCTGCACATGCTCAGTTTGGTGTGTATTGCATTTTTTTCCCTTGTTTGGGAGGGTACATGTGATCAGCACAGGGCCAACCAGCACTGTCCAAACAGAGGGTCAAGGGGTCATGAAGCCTCATAGGACAGTCAGAGAAGAATGAAAACTTCTCCTATAAGCTTTAACCAGACACTGATAGAAGTCACAAGACTGCTATATACTGCTGACGAGAAAATGTATTTAGTAGTTTATATTTACTAAAATAATTGAATTTTCCATGTTCTGTGTACTGGGGGAGACCAGATATAGTGAATGCAGGGTCCTAGATTTAGTAACACTTTAACTCATAGTATGCCTGCCCATCTTACAAAGTGCCTGAATTTCTGGAGTTTGTTTTAAAGCTGGCTTTAAATTAGTAGATTTTCAAACTAGTATTTTTTTTCTCCAAAGAGGGGAAATCCCTTCTCAGACAGCTGTCACCAGAATGGTCCCCCATTGGTAGATTCCACCTTCACGTCCTGTTACAGTGACAAGGTTGGTTTTCCCAGCACTTTTTGTTTCTTTCTGACTGGTGTTCCAATTCTTTCCCACTCCATCCAAAACTAGGAAGGCTTTGAACATGACATAACCATCAAAAAACAACTCTTTCTCCAAAAAATCATGGCAAAAAATTAGCTCTCACTGGAGTGGTTTCTTTCCCAAAAATGGGTCATTTTGGGGGTGCTAGTAATGTCCAGGCTGTTTCATTACAGAACATAAGGAAGGCATTTTTTTCCAAAATGTTTGATCTTTTTTTCCTTTATATAGTAAAAAAAAAAAAAAAAAAAAAATCGGCGTTTATTAAATTAAATAAAGCTCAGTCTTTAAAAATGACATAAAATTATTTTGGGTACGGTGTTGTATGACCAGTTGTCAGTCAAACTATCACAGCACTGAAAACTGAAAAATGGCCTGGAAATATACAGGCTGGTACTCAAGTGGTTAAAGCGGTATTAGTCCCGGTTCACATATATGCGATGCGGGAACCAGCGCAATTCCAGTGTGGGTTCCCACATCGCATGTCACCTGCTGCCGGTTCACACTGACATCTGCGAACTACTGTGGGTGTCAATGCAAAGTTAATGACACCCCCAGATCGGTTCACAGATTGCAGTGTGAACTGCCAAATGTTGCAGGAATCGGATCCCATAGGTGTGAACACCCATGCAATCTGATTCCAGTGCGGACGAAAAAAGGGTCCTCTGCCATTTTGGTGCGAATGCGATGCAAATTCAGCCATACAATTTGTATGGCTGAATTTGCATTGCACAGACATCACATGTGGGCTGCACAGCGGTGCAGTGCAAATCACATGCTATGTCTAACGTTGCAAAGTACGCACCCAGCCTTAAAGCCAAAACCAAAAATGTTATTTATGGCAGCTTACCAATCCTTAAATGTGGTGACTTCATTTGTTTTGTATTTAAAGCAGGGAGGGTCCCCCCATCCTCCTCGAACGTGTGGATAGGGGAATCAAGACAAAAAATTGACTCATGTATGGCAAGCCTAAGATGTACTAGCAGATTAGATTTATAGGCAATTACAGTAACAGTGTTTCCTTTTGGGATAAAGGTTTAACATAAACCAATCAATCAATAAATAAATAACTAGCTAAAAGGTGATAACTGTAAGCACCCCTGTCAGTGGTAAATGGTTTGTCTCCACCCACTAAATGTGACATCTGCAGGACAGCTTGTTCTGTTGAAAAACAGCAGACTTACTAACTAGATCCTCAGGTGAACATACCTAAAAAAGAAATGTAGCCACCCCATCTAAGAATTGGTAAGTAAATGTTTGCTTTTGGCTTTAATGCCGCTTTAAATGAGGCCTGTGCATTGATATTACAGCCAGCTTGCATTGACGGGCACAAACAGAAAACACATTTACACAGGGACAGCATAATTCATCTACAGTAACATAAGGATAGGAGCAACTGCAGTCTAAACTCCATCAAGACATAAAACACACACAAACTAATTAGAAGATGTTTTCACTGGCGTTTGGCGGCAGACCAGGGGAACGCTACGCTTGCATGCCTCTGTAGTCTGTCAATACACAGCAGAATGTCATCGGTGCACCATGTATAAAGGCAAAGGCACTGTGAGTTTACATGCTGCAGCAAAGTATTATTTAAATACATTATTTTAACGAAACTAAGATCAGGATTTAAACCACTAATCCTGGGGTGAAAGTCCTGTCTGGTTTTAGTGCTCTTTAAATGGTCTTTTAACTTTACTAAATATATAGAAGTGAGGAAATACCCTGCATAAACAGGAGCTGTACTCAAACAGTTAAATTTTTCTATGTTACAGGGAATATCTAAAATAGTTGAGTACCAAAAAAAAAAAAAAATCTACATTTGGTTTTAATTTTATCACAAAAAATAGCAGTGCAATTCCTGTGCAAATCTGCAGCGTAAGATCATCTAAAGTACTGTTGAGCACATTTAGCTCTGCCAATATGAATGTCGATTAAATAGTAACTCGACATTTGTTGAGGGATAAAAAAAAAAAACAAAAAAAAAATCCCTTCTGAGTTATCAATGTACATTGCAAGCATTATAACAAACTTTGTTGTACAGTCCTTTTTCTGCTCTGAAGAAATAGCTGTTAGTTGTGTGCTGAGCGAATCTTAATGGGAATTACTTTTTCATTATCAATCAGCTGATGCACTTGCAGCGTTCCAAAGAGGAAAATTCAGGGTCTGCATCCCTTTAGAAGTGATTAACCCCTATGGGAGCAGCTCATCAAAAATGATCAAAAATTAAATTTTTGTTGCAGAGGAAGCCTAAAATGTGACTTGTATTTTAGGCCTGGTTCACACTATCGCCTGCGTTTCATACAGTAAAAAAGGTTCTTGCATCATTTTCAAAGCGCAACAGGCAGAAAAATTTCCCAGCAATTCCCGCACCTGCCAACGCCCTGCATTTTTAGATGCGTGGTGCCATTAAGAATAAAAGGCAGCCCCGTGCATTTTTAAACAACAGAACGTTTTGACTGTGGGTGGTTGTGGAAACAGGTGCAATTCCCGCACCCGCAATAGTGTGAACCACTCCTTAGTGGCGAATTCTGGGGAAAACCAGTGAGCCAATCACCACAAGCAGGTAAATACATTTCTGGGGAAGTTCTGTATACCAAATATATACAGAATGCCTCCAAGTTGCCATATGGAATTTAATTTTTCAGAAAATAACAGCGCTGCAGCTTGAAAAAGAAAGGTATTTTTTAATAATATTAAACTACAATATGGCTTGTGCCACAAATGTATATACTATATATTTTTTTTTTTTTGCTATGTTTTTTCCACGAAAGTGGAGTTACCCTTTAATGCTACACTAATGTGCCTACTAAGTATTTTTACACTGTTTGTTAATGACATATAAGGCTTTTAATTGTGACACAGTTTTAATAAACGCCCTGGTTATGCTTCTTTAATTATAAGCTAACAAATGAACAAAAATTGTGAAAAAATGCATTTTTGAATATTTTACACTAAACCGTTTTTTAATCAATTCCCCATTTTTTAAAAAAAAAAATAAATAAATAAATACATTTAAAAAAGTAATAATAAAAGCACCCACACTGATTTTTATTTTTATTTTAAAAGTGCATTTATTATTTTTTTGCATTGGAGCCTGCAAAGCATTGCAATCTCATCACGGAGTGCAACACAGAAGCTTCTACAGACTATTCGTTCAGAAGCGGGTCCATACCAAGGTTAATAATGGTCACCTGTCTATAAGACTGATGTCACCGCCCTTGTGCTCTATTGAGATCTACAAATCCCTATGCCATGGTTGAAGATGGGACTTGTCTTTTCTTCATTCACAGACCTCTACCCTGGCAGCACAGCCACCCCAAGTCAGAAAATACACAAGGTGCTTCAGGGGGAAACAAGCCCCAGATGCAGTAAGTGGGTTGGAGGTTTGGAGGTGTGTGTGGGGAATGGGGGGCTATATACTGTGACCATGTTTAAGGTCACACCCTAAACATTGATGTAACATGAAAGGTGGAGTTAGCCTTTTTAGTTTTTTGCACACTGTAGTATAATATAATTGTTTGTAATATCATACTTATTTCGGCCAAATTTCGATCCATGTATGGCCATCTTTAGACTGAAGCCTGCAGCTAACAGAGCTGTCTTAGCGCTAGTGACGCATATAGGTGTGCATCCCTAGTTCACAGCTGCGACATTAATTCGTGTTCCCACAGCACAAGGAACTGTGCCTGAGAACGTTAATCTACACATTACAGTCATCTATTGGCTAAATGGAAAATAAGAACAGTGTGTCACGATTCAATGACGCCCAGAATGACTCCATATAATTTGTTTTGTGTGGAGGATTAAAACGTATATTAAAGCCAAACTTTTCTTTCTTAAATTTTAGATAAATTGAGGTTTTATTGCTGTGCCCCGCTGGAGAAATTTACCCTTTTGGTCCTAGTGAGTGGTGACCACAGTTTCTGGTATGTAAATAATGGGAAATGCTAAATTTTTGAGGAACACAGGAATAGGAGGGGAACTATTCCAACTGGTAAATGTGTTCTGGTGAGAACAGTTTAAGAGGGCAATGTCCCTTTACCATGGAAAGGTCTCCTCCTAAACTGGCCATTCACTGTTGGTTTTTTGTTCAGCCAGTAAGCTTCATGTGTTCTCTCATGGAGTCTAATCAGCCCTCACATTTATCTTGGATCACAGAACCTTCAAGCCGTCCAGAGACAATTACTAACAGATTCTTTCATCCACACAAACAAGGTGGGTGGAGGAATACCCCTGCTCGTGCATCTGCCAGAACACACTGAGCAGTGGCTGATCAGTTTTTTTTAGCATGTTTCATTTTTTAGCATGTCCCTTTGACAGAAGTCAATTCAACGACTGACCTCTGTTAAACGGGGACGGCCACACACATTTTGATCAGTGTATGGCCAGTTTTACTTTCTGCTATTTCTTGGTAACAGGGAGTGATAGGAACTTGCCCCAATGAGAAAGAAACAAAAAAGGCATTTTACCCATTTTCTTCTCTATAAAAAAACTAAAAACCATTGGCTTTACATATACATTACAGCAGCCTTTCTCAGTCTTTTTAATATGGAGGAATCCTTGAGATACCTGGTTCAGAGAAGCCTGATAATTACTATAACTACAGCTCATAGTAGCTTAGTGTGAAGGTCAGTGGGAGGAATGCTCCTTACAATCATGCTCATTGGGAATAACCCCCTCCCCCTTACAGATACTTTAGTTAAAAATATAATTGGGGTCAGTGGTTACTCATTTGAGAGGGAATTTGCTCATTGCTCAAGGAACCCCTTGTAACCTCTGGAGGGAACCTAGGGTTCCACTGAACCCTGGTTGACAAAGGCTGCTTTTGAGTGGAAACCACAACCAGATTTTTTTGGGAAAATTAGTGCAATTACCCAACTCCCCAACCCATCACCCTCACTTTTGCTGGACAGCTTTGTCTGTGTGGAAATATGCAGGGCCATAATCAACACAAAAAAAGTATTAACTGCATCAAGTTGTCAGTTTACAATATTCTTCCACTTAGTGGTCCTTTCATTTACGGCTCTTCAGGCATGCATGGCTAGTAGCAGAAACCTGACAGAACTGGAGAACAAGGCTCAATATAATTTTCTTTTCCATCAGTTACAGAATCAACAATATTTGCATCATCTTCACGGTTTATGATCAGTCCCTGAATTGTGAAATCTGGGCCATCAGTCACGTTCCGCTAAGAAAACTAATTTTATAAAAACAGATTAATTTGCTGGAGGAGCACAGGTTGAATTTGTGTCTCGGAGGCACTCTCTCTGCACTCGTAGAGAAAGGCGGCATGTAAAATAATCAAACTGAGCACATTGTGCATGCTTTGCTATTGAAGTGGACATCATGGAGTGCAATTAGTCATTTTTAATTCTCTATTAGTTCTTTAAATGCATCTCTTCAGTGCCATCTAAATGGAGAAGAAAATATTAAAAGGCACTGAAGCAACACTAAATTCACAAAGCTGTTTAATTATATTCAACTAAATTTCTGTATTAAACTAGCTGACTTGACAAGCAGTAACTTATTATTGCTAAGAAGTAAAATCCTTTTGCCTTAAAAGTACTGTAATTGTTCTTCTGTTTGAAAGCCCCCCCATAGTAATATGGAGGGGTTCTCAGCTGTCATACACCCTAAAAATATGTAGCAGTATAAGTCCCATTTTACCTATAGGGAGCCATTAGATTTAAAGGTTGTTCTGCAATATCAATGGGAATGCTGCGAGTGAAATCTGGAATGAAGGAAGGGTTGGGATGGGATTTAAAGTTAGTAACTGAAAAAATAAAGATTTGCTCTTTCACAGAGAAAAGCTAGAAAACTTAACTGTGCCAAAAGAGTATCCCGAAAATTATATTTTTATCTTGAATTGCTCTAGCAAAGTATCACGCACATTGCCTGCACCTAGGCCCCAATGTCCTGAGCCTCATAGTTGTATATTCGCAGTCTAAAATCATCTAAGGCACTAATGACTGCTAGTCTACCTATATCTCACTCCTGTGCTGCTCACCACCTTACTTGCTGGAGAGGAAGCTGTACCCGATGACTTATAGTGCAAGGATCTCCCTGCTTTGACTTTCTGCTGCTCCTTTTTTTGTTTGTGAAATTTATTTTTATTAATTAATTAAAGGTAACAAGAAAAACTGCTGCTCCTTGATAATTACTCTACTCGTCAACAGATCACCAGCCGTCAGAGAGGCACGTGGAAGTTAAACATTGCTCTTCTACCAAGATGGTTGGCTCCACACAGAGGAACCAAATAGTCTAAGGCATGGTAAATCAGTAATGGGGAAAGGTCAGCTGTAGGGAGCCAAAATGAAATACTGGTGGCTAATTCTTTTCCCTTGACTTGCCTTTTTTGGGAACAGATTTCATAGTTTAGGCCTTCTTAATTGATACCCTCCCCTCAAAGTCTTATACTCACCTATCCTTACTCCTACCAGATCATTTCTGTGAACCACTGGGAGCCATACAGCAGCAACTGGAAGGATTCTTCTGTGCATGCATGAAAAAAAATCCCATTCATTATGAAAAGGCCATCTATTATGCATCCTATAGTTGGGAGAAATTTCCATAGGCATAAATGGAGATTTTTTTTCCATGCATGACCTGAAGCAGCAGCTTGCAAGGAGCTACACTGAGCAGATCCAGCAGAAGCAAGGTGAAGATGAGTACAAGTTAAAACCATGTGCCTGTGTAGACAAGTGTAGACTCTCCTTATCGCCCTATATTTAAAAAAAAAAGCTCAATACAGGGAGCATCACTTATAATAATCAGACCATTTATAGCCACCTTTACTCCCAGAAAGAAGGCCTGAAAATAACATCTGATCTGCAACTACCACTATTAATAAGCTCTGATTTGATGAGCAATCAATCTCTGCGCTCTTAAACAGCCGAGGGATGGAGAATAACTACCTGCATACTGTGCTTAGTGTACATATTACTCACAGTGCTCAACAAAACAAAATAATTCCTATACCATATATTGCTGTAGTTGATTTAAAAAAATCTTGGCAAAGAATATATAGACTATTTGGTTTTAACAGTATTTTTTTTTAAAGATATGATTTATTATATTCTTTACCTGTAGGTGGCACTTAAGGACACACTTGGAAGCCTACATAAAATGCTATACAGAGAGCATAAAAATAACCAGGCACATGTTTTAACGCTTTCTTACTCTATCCATAAATCATTTTTAAAAATTGGCTACACATGCACATTAAATATTTTTTTAGATATGTGTGTGAATGCAATCAGTGAATAATCTTATCATTGTGTACAAAAGTTTTACAGAAAACTCACTTCTATCTATAGTTGGTATATATATATATATATATATATATATATATATATATAAGTACAGGGGACAGCCAAATTGACTCATATAGGCAGGTTCTGCTCTCTAATTTTTTAGTGGTGTACAGTGATGGCACAAATTGCAAGTAAGGCCTAATGTCGCTGAAAATAGAATCTGTCTAAGGTCAAATTAATTTATAATAATCACATTTACTGATATATAGTTGAGCACTAAAGCACTTACAAAGCAACAGTTGTATCCTTATGACACCGATGGAAATGCTGAACAAATGAAGTTTGGCATTAAAGATAAAATGGTCCCCTTACAGAATAACTGTAGTTTAAAGTGGAACTAACTAAACCAATCTGACATCTTAGCTTTGATTGATCTGAAGTTGCTATGGTGTTTCACATGATCAGATATAACTCCAGCCATTTAATGATTTGACAGTTTGGTTGAGAGATGATATAAGAACACTAGTAACTGTAACCATTATCATTCAAGGCATGCCTTGTATGTCATTCTTTTGGGATTTTGTTCCACTTTAAAGTAGTTTCACAATACCAGATCTTACCAGCAGGTGGCACCTATGCATTTGTTTGGATAAAACCTTGGTCAATCAGGAGGACCCCATCACATGAAAGAGTACCAGGCAGGCTGATTATTTCCTGGAAACTCTTTGTATATATTATTGTAGCAAACATAATGTGGTCACGTATGTACCAACTGGGCAATAGTCAAGTCACATACAATTTCATAAATCCACAAAATGTAAAAACATACATTACGTATACATTTAATACATGTATGAAACTGACAAACTGTTACAAACTCTAGATGCATGGTCACATGGTGCTTTTTGACCCGTTAAAATCAGCATCTCCATAAAAGCTGCCAACTAAAGAAGCAAGAAGAATAGAATTTCAAATCATTTATCGCTAAGCTGCAGGGTAAAAAAGGGGTTAACTTCTAATTTTGCCTAGGGCGTGATGAGTAAGGTGATATACTTGCCTTATTCCTCAATTCTGCAGGTTTCCTGCTCTTTAAACCTCCGATCCCCAAAGCCCTTTCCCTTCACTGCCTGACTGGCTGCAGCTCTGTGATGTCATTCCGTACAATACAAAAGCAGTAAACCTGCATTGCATGTAAGGGCACGGGGGGGGGGGGGCATCTAGAACCCAAAATATCAGACAGTGGAGAAGGGCGCTAATTTAATTTAATTTAGGAAAATGACTACCGTATTACTGTTTCCACTATATCAATTGAATAAGGAGAAGAAGGGTCGTCGGTCGCGGGAAGAGGTGACAGACTATAAAACCCAAGA
>BLSH010323803.1:1041339-1089012 GCA_018402905.1 Glandirana rugosa | reverse complement strand
GAAGGGCGCTGGCTGCTGAGAAGAAGAGGAATAAGTTAACTATATCACCTTTGTCATTATGCCATCAGTAAAAGGATTTAATTTAATTTAATCCTTGCAGTAGAGGGGAAAAGAGGGGGGGGGGGGACTGCAAGGGTAAATCTTTTTTTTTTCCCTGGAGTTCAGCTTAAATAGATTAAAGGACCAGCACATGTACAAGGGTTCTTAAAAAAGTTACGCACCTTTTTTTTCCAACTCTTTTTGAAGGCCCCTCATATATACTGTACTGTATACAGAGAGCAGGGATTTAGACCTCGTTCACATGGGCATACTTAAGTGTACGCTCATGCAAGGGCTGTGTTTGCTTGCACAGGATGAACAAGTGGATAAACAAAAGTGGTGTGCTGTTCAGAAATAGAGTAATAGAACTTATTCAAATTACATAGCGCAAATAAGTACCATATGAGTGCAGCAATGAACAAATATGCATATCTTGAATCCCATATGATATTCCGTGAATTTTGTGATTCGTGGTAACACATACATGTAGTATAAAGAAATATTACTAAATGTCCAAATAAAGCTTATATAATTAGAAAGTCCACTTCAGAAAAACAAATTCATAATAGAGGGATGAAATATGGTGTCCATCCATAGAAAGACAGTTAGTGTGTCAAAATGTCATCACCCGACACCTCTGAGTGCAATGCCAGCTCACCTTCCTTCATGACCCATTACAGGTCATGCAATGCCTTTGGGGTTTTACATTTCATCCCTCTGTTATAAATATTTTTTCTGAAGTGGACTTTATAATTATAGAAGCTTTATTTGGACATTTTATAGTGCATGCATGTGTTACCACTAAGCACAAAATTCACGGAATATCATATGGGATTCAAGATATCAAGCACTCATATGGTATTTATTTGTGTTACGTAATTTGAAAAAGTTCTATTACTCTGAACAGCACACCATTTTTGTTTGAGTGTTTTGAGTTTACCATTTATAGTGGGTGCGGCAGTTCTCATTATTCTTATTATTGTGTATTTCGTTTTACCTACATAGCAGTGCATAAGTAATTCACTACTAGGATGCACAAGTGTCATGTGCATCTATGGGCAGGCAGGCCCGTTTATGTCAACTGGGCCATAGCTGCTGCATGGACACAGCTGCCGCTCTCAATTTGGCACAATTGCGAATTTCCAAACACGGCCCTTGCACAGGTGTATGCTTAAGCACACCATTGTGAACAAGGCCCAAATAAAAACTCCAGAAAATGCTTGTTTTCTGTTATGTGATGGAGTAAGGAAAGATTAGAACCTCTGTTAGGTTTCTATTCCTGTCTGTGTTCCCTTTGGAGAGATAGTTTCCTTCCTGAGACACAATAAGAAGTGATAGGAAATGTCTGTTTAGGTGGAATCAAAGGAATTTGTAAGAAGGCAGGTGTTATATTGTAGAGGAGATGTACTATGTCTCTTCTGCAATAAAACATTCTTACTTGCCTGTTCCTAAGTTTCCTTAGAATGTATGCACATGCACCTCAGTGTATATGCTCTGCACACCTCTGTCCCAGAATGAGTGAACTCCCATGCACATGTGTTACATCATTGGGGCCAAGTCAATCAAGAGGTGAAAGATCCTGAAACCGGAAGAAGCCAGAGAGAAGATGTTGGCACCAGTGAGGGAGCTCATGGACGTCACGTTGCTGGAGTGGTGGTGAGTACAGTTCTGCTTTAAAGCTCAACTCCGAACACAACAAACTTTCATTTAAATGTATTTCTCAATGGCCACAAAGGATATACAGTATAATCACTTTGTGTATACCGAGTACATTTGCACACCCAGATAATATAAAAAAGGTGGTGACATCATCACTGTGCTGTACATAGCCTGTGCAAGAAGCAGAGCTGTGGGAAGGATCCAGGAGGCCCCACCCACTACAGGCTGCCTGCCGAAAACTACAGGAGGGGTGGAGACAAGACCACATGGAGAGAGAGAGCCGTAGTGACCGGTCTTTATCACAGGAAGCTCCTGCACAGATGTAAAGTCTCACACTGGATTACTGCACAGATCTGGAAGAAATGCGCAAAGTTCACCAAGATTCAAGAGGAATACACATTACTCTTGCATTTAGACAATGTTTGCTTACCCTAGAGTTCAGCTTCAAGTGATGAAAGATTTCAAATTTGGGCAGCTGTTTCCTGACCTGGTTTCCCCATTGGAAGATTACCCCTCACTTCCTGTTCTGCTGAGAAGTGGAATCCCCCCACTGGGAGTGGGATTTGCTGCCGTCAGATTATACTAATCAGCTGATTGCCTGTGATCACTGATCATCAAAAGTTTTCCAACTTGTTCAGTCTGAAGATTGACTTCTGTTGAACAGGGACAGCCACACACTGCTCGAAATTCATCTGGTCCCTGCTGAACTGACAAAATTTCAATCCATCTATGGTCACCTTGAGCGTGAATCTCTCCAACTGGGGACTCGGCAATAAAAATTTGTTGGGTTTTTTACGCTTTCCTGCTCTACTGAAAACTAAAAAACATTCTGGACCATTTTTAGTAGAAATCAACAGCATGAGAAATACAGAGTAACATTTACCTAGTTCACTGTCCAGTTCCTCGGTGTGGACCCCTTCTTCTCCAAGGAAGAGCAGTAAATGAGACAGAAAGATTAAAACAAAATAAATTCAGACACCAACACCAAGCTGGAAAATCCCTTCAGAAAATATATAAGTAATGAAATTATCAGAAGTGGTTGAAATGATCTAATCAGGTACATTCCAAGGCCAACAAAGAGGCAGTGTCGTGATATAGGAGAAACTAAAAAATGGTGGACATACACTACACGCCTGGATATTAAAAAATACATGGGAACCCTTATAGAATGTTTTTTGTAAATTAAACACATATAGACCAAACCATATGAAGAACACACAGCAAAACCAGAAAGAATAAAATATAATATTGATGGGTTACAATAAGTCCTTAAGCACTCCTATAAGCTATTTAAAAAAAAGTACTGGGGATTCTTAACCAAACTCTTAAAATTAACATCTAACCTAACCCACTAACACTTAAAGAGGTCCCGTTAGAAAAAAATATATATTAATAATAAATTCAAGGCACGGTGTCAAAGAA
The DNA here is from genome assembly GCA_018402905.1 of Glandirana rugosa. NCBI lineage: Eukaryota > Metazoa > Chordata > Amphibia > Anura > Ranidae > Glandirana > Glandirana rugosa. Next base: position 1,085,892 of record BLSH010323803.1, on the reverse strand, counting down.
GATTTGGTTGGTAAGCAAAATAATTGCTCTCTTGTAAACCTCTTTGTCAGGTTGCTTTTCAACACGTATGGTTGAGTTGGATAGCATGGCCGCCGGTGGTTCTCCCCACCGACCCCTAAGACATTGCTGTGTCCTAAAGTGACCTAATAGTCCATGGAAGGAGCCACAACAGTATCAGCTGGAGGAACCACTGTGGCCAGCAAGGAGAAAGCAATATGACACACTTGAAAAGTGTTAATTAGCAGTCAGGTCCACACAAAAAGATTTTAATCACCAACCCCTAGAAAGGCGAGTATAAAATGTATTCTTTTACAGGATGCCTTGAATTGTTTTATTTATTGCCAACAGGTTCTCTTTAAACCTAATGCTTAAAGATAAACTACAGAGATTTTAGGTTAGCTGTTTAACCTTTTTTAAATGTCATCATGTCTATAAAATCCAACTCTGTCAAAAGTAATAACCCTCCCTTGCAGTGGGGCTACACCTGTACTGCAAGGGTTAGATGTTCACCTCTAGGGGATGTGCAAAGTTCTTTCACTAACCTGATTCCCTCTCCTTGGCAGATGGCACTCTCCCATGCTCTGGCCAAAAACTGTTACTCAGCATCCTCACATACTATGCAGGCCCTGAATCAGTTTTGATGACATCAGAGGGTATCCAACTGCTGAAGTGTAAGGGAAAGGAGGCTGCCGGGACCAGCATAATGGCATGGAGGAGGCTGCAAGAGCGGCTCCTCCACAAGTTTTTTTTTTTTTTTTTTTCCATATGACGATTATGGGATAGCTAAAGAGACAGCCCAGCTTGCTTTGCAGCTATGCTCAGGGGGGAGTCACCTGTGATGACTGCTTGCATTCTGGCTTCTTGTGGGATAGCTCAAAATTATACAATGCTTGACATAACAGGAGACTAGAACTCCATCTGCTGGCCAGATAGAAGCCCTTCTATATTACATTTTATATCCGTGCCATAATAACACATGTACAAAACACTATATATTCCCTTTAACCAATTATGAAAATGATTTAACACTTAAAGTGATAGTAAAGTCTTGCTTTTTTAGTTAAAAATAACAAACTTGTTATACTTACCTCCTCTGTGCAGTGGTTTTGCACAGAGCAGCCCAGATCCTCTTCTTCTTGTGTGCCTCTTCGGTGCTCCTGGCCCCACCCTTCTGTTGAGTGCCCCCACAGCAAGCAGCTTGCTATGGGGGCACCCGAAGTTCCCTGTTTCCATTAAGACAAGGAGCCGTGGCCCGGCTCCGCCCCCTTTCTCTCATGATTGGCTCACTGACTGATTGACAGCAGTGGGATTGAATGGCGCCGTGCTGCTGTGTCAGCCAATAAGGAGAGTCCCGGGTAGTCGAGATACTCCTACAACATTGCTGGACCTAGATATGGCTCAGGTAGGTATTAGGGAGGCTGCTGCACACAAAAGGCGTTTTATCTTACCGCATAGAACACATTAAGTTAAAAAAACCTTCTGCCTTTACAATCACTTTAACCTTTACCCTAAAACGGGTCCTCTTGATTCCTCCTGTATTGAATTGTATTGTAACTGTACTGTCTGCCCTCATGCTGTAAAGTGCTGCGCAAACTGTTTGCGCTATATAAATCCTAAGGGTCAATTTAATGGCTGCGCTAATCAATAAATGTTAACATAAGTCCAAATCCAATGAATAAAAAATATATAGATTAAAAACAGATGTATTGAAAAATGAGTCTAAGTTCAGTTCATAGAAGGAGAATGATCACTCTGCAAATGTAAATCACCATAGTGCAATGTCCAAATACCTTGGAGAGTATGACGTCGCCAATGTGTTACCCAGCACCTGATAAGTAAACTGCTTACCAGAAACAGCTGACCCCTTCATTACAGGAGGTCACATGAGCATTCGGCTTCTAACCATTCAGAGACGACATCACCTGTTTCAAAACGCGTAGGGTGAGCAACGTGCTGACGTCACCACGTGTTCAGAAGTCCCGGAAAGATGGGCGCCAGCCGAAGTTTTTTTCTTGATCCTTTCCATGCGCAATTTTTTAACCTTGATGTTAGTGCATTACTTCATTTTAAGAATAAATTTAACACAGTTTTACACTATGGCCCGTTTTATTTTTCTCGTGTGGAACGTATGACATGCTGCCTGAGCACTGATCGGTACTTGTGGTTCCCGGAATTTACACCTTGGCTGGGTTAGAAGCCAGATGCTCGGTTGACCTCCTATAACAAAGGGGTTAACTGTTTCTGGTAAGTAGTTTACTTATCAGGAGCTGGATAACACATTGGTGGCATCATACTCTCCAAGGTGTTTGGACTTTGCACTGTGGTGATTTACATTTGCAGAGTGATCATTATCCTTCTATGAACTGAACTTATTGGCCTTAATGATCTTTGCCGTGTGTACCTCATGGTTTGGCTGGAGCCTTTCATCTTCATTCATTTTTTCTTAATTTATTCACAACAGCGCAGTTTTCTAATTTATTTATTTGCTATATAAATCCTGTATAATAATAATAATAACAACATTTTAGACACTGGAACTATCGCCATAGATATATTTTGTCTAATAGCAGTATAGAACATCATTCAGTCAGGTTTTTCAGTTTTTTTTTTATTTTTTTAACAGTTTTGGGTTTATATGCCAACTTCTACCCCAAAAGGTCTTTAATTTTGCTTCTAATTGAAACACGCAAATGACATTGAGTACTAGGAATAACATCTAGTATGTAACAGATCAGATCATGTCAACCTGCATTAAGTTATACAGATATTTCTGTCACCAAAGAATATTTGAATCAATGCAGTATAATGAGGTATATGCCTTCACCCAGAAACCAATAGCGCTTTTAGTCTACAGCATAATGTGGCCTTGCATTTCACTCTATAAAATATAGATATATGTAGATGAATAATTGTTTAAAGATCAACTACTCAATAAATGACAGTTTTGGGTGGTTGATGGCAAGGTGAATCACATGCCAGCTTTTTATATCTCTTCAGGACATCAGTTGTGAGTTATCTACGGTACATTAGAGCTCACACTTCTTTCTAGCTGCTCTATCTATTACAAGATCAAATGTTGGTGTCACTCTATCCCAGTGGATTCACCATAATGTAAAATAAACAACAATCAAAATGAGAATTCATGTGGCAAAGGGTGACAAGCTGGCAATACATGTGACAATTTGGAGACATTAAAATATATATATATATATCTGGACACAAAAAATTGTGATTTAAATTGATCACAAAGTGACGGGGTCAAGATTGCCCCAATCTAACCTGATGGAAAAATGTGATCATTTTATCCTTACTCCATTTTAATTCAAACTTTCTTTTAACTGTATTGAAGATGTCAATTTACTGTCCACTTGAAAGTACGCAATCAACCAAATTCTGTTGGCCGAACTCATGAGTTATGGTAGATTACATACAATTGTATTTGTGATTCCCAGAGGCTCCAAAGTGGTTGAAATTGACTGAAAATCGGCATGTGTTTGGCCAGCTTTGCTATAGTCTTGAAGCAAGGGAGAACACAACAATTGTGGAGAAATTTTACCAATGGAACCTTTGATACATGTAACATGCCAGAGGGCGATTCAACCTATCAGCAGCCACCAAAAGTTTACATAATAGGTATAGGTGGAGCTGACATTTAAATAATTTGAAAATTCCAGTGTTGACCATACACTTATTTCTTATGTCATGTTTATTTGTTATCTAGATTACTAAAACATACAGGTACTACTAGCAATATCTTAATGCCATCTACAATGCCATTTTGTAATATTTTAGAGCTTTACAAAATGCACATACCAGACAACAGGCAAGTCCAATCAATAATTTTAGCGTACCAACTTACATTTCAAAGGAAATCAATTTGGTGCATTGCTAATATCAGCCAGGAAAAAACACCAGCTGTATTAAAGCCAGAAAGCCTGCAAAATGTACATTTACCTTTTGTTTTGAATTTCTAATGAAATATAACAGTACACTTCCTGTGCCACAACAAGCCAGTTGTATACCTGCAGTGCAAAATTATCTAAGGCACTGCTGCCTCTGACTGCTAGTTTCAGGAGATTTAGAACGTGGTTTGGCAATGTCATAATTGTGAGGCTCCCAGATCTTCGTGCTGGAGAGGAAGCTGTACATAAGAACTTACAATGCAAGGATCTTCCTGCTACTTCTTCATTTTGTGAAGATGTACTTTCTCCACCTCTCCTTCTGCTTCTTATTAAACCCCCCCCCCCCCACACACACACACTAGTTATTAAATCAATAGAGGGCACCTCTGGGGTAAGGATGCAAAGTCCTGCCTATACCAAGATGGCCGCCTTCACACGGAGACTCAATGTGGAGCAAGACATAAGTCATTCCTTTGGAAAGAAGATTAGACTGCAGGGAGTCTACGTGAAATACAGGTCTCTAGTTCCTTACCTCTTGTTTGCCTTCTTTGGGCTCAACATCCAGTGTTAGGTGCTCTTTAGCCTGAAATGAAACTCTGGTGTGCCTGTATGAAACATCTAAGGGTCCTTTCACACACATGGACCGTTCATCAGTTCATCCGTTTTTCATCCGTTTTTTCATCCATTTTTTTCATCCGTTTTTCATCTGTGGTCATCAGTTTTTCATCAGTTTTTTTTACATCCACTACCAATGCAAAAACGGATGAAAAACTGACCGTTCGTCAGTTTACATCCGTTTTTCGTCCGATCTGTTTTTTCGGCGGATGAAAAATAGGACTTTCATCTGTTCAAAAAAATGGATGCTGACGGAAGCGGATGAAAACGGATGCAAATGAATGATCATCAGTTGTCATCCATTTTTCCATAGAGTTGCATTGATGTCCATTTTTCATCCGTCAACGGATGGATGAAAAACGGACAAACGGTCCGTGTGTGTGAAAGGGGCCTAAGATCCTGGCTTTTCTCATTTAGAACTAAACTGCTGACAGATGCCATTCCCCGTGCAATAAGCACACTTCAGTAACCAGGTGGCAGGGCTTAGCCATACATCAGGGAAATCAAGCCCCTCTTTCAAACCAGAGGTTTCACAACCGGTGTTCTCTAGCTCAAAATGGTAAAGGTAGCCTTCTTGTGTTGTATATATTAGGTGCAAAGTGTAGGATGGATAAAAGGTTCACATTCACACTTTTGCATTGTGTTACTGTGCATTGCACTAAGGAAGCCCAGAAATGGGTTGTCAACACACCACAATGGATGAAAAAAAACACACAACCCTTTTTTCAGATCCCAGTGTACAATGCATTGGGGGGACATTCAAAATGAATGGCAGCACTATGTTCCACAAATTTTCATGTTAACATGTGTGTTTTTGAATGCGTTACTACATTGGATAATTGAATGGAGCCTCAAGTGAGTAATTTTGTGAGCCACTGATCATTAAAACGCAGCTTATAAACCTACTAATTTAATCTCCAAAATCTGCATATTAACACTAAACAAATCATTAATACCATTGTATTCTTGCACAACTAGAAATTTAGTTAGTGCAGCGATCTCCCCTGCTGTGTTATTTGTGTTCTGATAGGGGGACGGCCACACGGGCTGAATGTTTCTATTGAACCGGCCGATGCCGCCCGACATTCGGTCCGTGTGTACTAGGGTTTAGTGTAGCCGTTACATTTCATTTATTCAAATCTGATTATATTCAGCATTAGTAACATACAACTATCTACCTTTTGGCTCAGTATATAACCCTTGTGGCACTTTATAAAGCAAGCGGTTTTCTCTGCACATTTAACTGCCCTGATTTGTTATAAGTGTTGTAACAAAGGATTGATTAGTATAATACAAATGCAGAGCTGTGACAAATGCTTCTTATACCAGACATGTCACTGGAATCAGCTATATTTTTAGATATTTTCCAAGGCAAATGATGTATTTAACTACTGGAATGCCTGAAGCACTGTTCATACCATTAGCATATTTATCCTGCTAATTCTGGTGGGGTCTAGAAGTAGGAGGACAGTGCAGGGTTACCTTTTCCTGGCCGCTGACCCACATAGTGTTTGGGGAGAAGCCCAAGGCATTTCAGACTGCACATAAGATTCTTTTGGATTCTCTGACACACTGTCACTCCTATAGCTCCTAAGCTATACTGTATATGGTTTGAGAACCTCTATAGAAACTGATTTGAAAGCAAATAGGATTCTCTGTTACTATACGGAGCGCCTTTGAGATGGAGAATATACAGTATCTCACAAAAGTGAGTAAACCCCTCACATTTTTGTAGATATTTTATTATATCTTTTTATGTGACAACACTGAAGAAATTACACTTTGCTACAATGTAAATTAGTGAGTGCACAGCTTGTATAACAGTGTAAATTTGCTGTCCCCTCAAAATAACTCAACGCACAGCCATTAATGTCTAAACCGCTGGCAACAAAAGGGGGGGGGGGTCATCTCACTTTTGTGAGATACTGTAAAAGCAGGGGGTTCTTTAGGGGCCATTGAGGACAAAGTGACAGAGTCCTCAATGGCCAATCACCAATCCTGAACAATATAATGACAGCAAAACAATGTCCTCAAACACGTGAAAGCTCCAGAACATCCAACATGAACTTACACAGGGTTTGGCCTACCAGCGAGACAATGAGGGAGCGCGGCGAAGTTGAGTGCAAGTGGGTCAGGGGCTTTCAATAAATCCTGAATGAACATAATTAACAATTTTCTTAAGTGCTTTTCCCGTGAGGCCCCACCATATACATCAAGTTTTCACTCTTCAATTGCTATGGGGAAACGCAGATCATATTTTAGAACTTACAATAAACAGCCAGTTTTGGCCTCAGAAATGTTCCTCCAATGAAGATCTACATACACTGCACTAAAGACTGTATCCAAAATATACCTTATAGTTATAATCTTGAAGTTTTAGATAAAAAAAAAACAAAAATAAAACCAGCAAATATCTTCTTTTGCTTTCAACTCAGAGACAATCGCATCTCAAAGCTGCCCAAAAACTCAGATGAAGTAGTTAAATTTTAAATCTCTTTTTTGAAAGTTAATCCTATTAGTCAGCCAGCAGAACATATCCATGAAAACTGCAAGGAACATATTGTTACAGTTATTTCTGATAATAGAATCAGTACTTTCTTTAATACAATTGTACTGTGGAGGTGCTAAACTTTAAGAACACATTCCTTTGAACAGACAAATATGCTACATATCTTTTGGGATAGAACAAGCAGAGTACCACCATACCTTTCTCAAGGGTAGAAAAATAAAGTTTGCAAATTGTATATTCTGTTATTTCTGTACAGGCTGTTGGATGTATACAGTGGGGTTGATGCACTAAAACAGGGGTCTTCAAAATTTCTAAACAAAGGGCCAGTTGACTGTCCTTCAGACTTTAGGGTAGCCAGATCTTGGCCAGTAAGAGTAGACTTTCCTGAACATCAGTGCAAGTAAACAATGCCTCCAGCTTGGTGATCAGTGGGACTGAAACAATTCCTGTGGTCAATAAGAGAAATAACAGTGCCCCATCATTGGTATTAGTTGAAGGCATCATGCCCCATTGTTGGTATTAATGAGGGGAATAATGCACCATCATGGTATCAATGGGAGTGAAAGTGCTCCATCATTGGTAACAATGCGAGGGATTATGCCCCACTGTTGATGTCCAATGGCAGGAATAATGCCTTGTAGCAGTAGAAGGAATAATGCCCCAAAAGCAGAAAAGGGCCAAGCAAAGAGCCGCCAACAGCTTACAGGCCCCAATTTGGAGACCACTGTACTAAAGGAACACAGACTGTTAAAGTGAGTAAAATTCATTTTTATCTAGCTTAGTCAATGAGGTGAAGCTGTGTCAACTTCAATCATCCAATCACGTGCAAGCAAAATATGGGTATTTCAACTTTCCTTCAACATAAATGGATATTAAAAAAGAACACAACTTTAAATAATTTCACTGTGAAAATTCACTTGGCAAACTTTACAAGCTCTACTCCTATGGTAAAACATCTCCATTATATCCATTAAGACATCTTTAAAACAGATGAGGATTGGGAACTTTTGGTCTTGGGGGACAAACATAACTAACTAGCTCTTTCATTTTATGGACAGGTTTCTGTTGACTAAAGAAAGTTTAGCACCCAAAGTGTGTCATAGGGCTGCATTCATGGTGGATGGTTTTAAAGGACATAGTTTATTGTGATAGACCTTTTCACATCTTCCAACATCCCTTCCTTTGTGGATTTCAGCATTCAGTTACATGATTTCACAAACTGCAAAAAAGGTTTGTACTTGAAGACTTCCCACTGCCAGATGCTGTAATCCCAGGTCTAAAACAGCAGCAGGTAGCTATATATAATGTCTACTATGTGTCACTGACTGCAAATTCTACTCTGATCAAGGTATGAATGGTGGATCAAGGAAGGAATGGTGAAGTATCTCCACTGAGGGACACCGGCCCAAACAAAATATTAGTACAGGCCCCAGCGGTAAACGTCCCCTAGCCTAGTCCTCCCCTATTGCACAACCATTTTGGCAGTCATGCAATCTGCTTCCAGCTATCTACAGCCGACAAAGGAATGGCAATACAGAAATGTTTCTACCCATGCTGAAAGGATATCAACAGGCTAAGGAATGGACCTAAAGCTGAAGTTTAGTGATTTTATGTTTTTATTTATTTTCAACACTAGCACCAACATGTATGATGAGTGTCCCATGTGCTGGTGGTGGCTTTGTCTGGTGAGGCGGGGGTTATTACGATTGCCTCCGCCTGTCACAGGCACTTGTCAAAAGTGTCAACAATGCCCGCCCTTTCCAGCCCTCTACTTCATTATAGAAGTTGTAGCATAGGTTGCCACAATAAAAAGTTCTCTATGAATGGAGGAGGTGGACCTTTCATTCACCCGCCTGTCCTCCATTCATAGAGCGTTTTTTACTGCGGGATCTGTTCATACAGCTTCCATGAATGGAGAAGAGGGCTGGAAAGGGCAGAGGTAGTTCAACTTTTGATGTTTGCTTTTGCAGAGTGGAGCAGCTCGTATTAAACCCCGCAGCACTGGAAGAGCACAGCTGCAGGGCAAACAAAGAGCAGAGGAATGAAGATTTCATGGAACATGCCACCAACACATGGAACACTCTTCATTGGTGTAAGTAGTACAGTATACCTAATGCTAATTAAAAGAAAAAAAAAAATCACTAAACTTCAGCTGACCCACTTTCTGTATGATCTCTTCAAAGAAATGCAAGAATTTCAAGTACAATTGCTGAAAACAAAGTACATATAAGTTAACTGTATGTTAAAGGGTCAGTCACTACAAAACTGATGTTTCAATTTTTAGCAGATGACAGAGAGTTAAATTCTAGAAGTTTCTTGCATCTCAGGCACTCTGTAGATGAGATCTCTGTGCCGAGTTTCCAGGTTTGCATACATGCTGCGGCCATTAGGAGGGGCTCCAACTCTCCCTGTTAATTTAATATACTGTAGAAAATACCACAAAAGCAATTGGAACACACAATGGTGTATGTGACCAACCAAAGCTACCAGGTGGAGTTGGCAGTCTTTGAAAAAATGTCACTGTTGAGAGCAGTGGCGGCCCTGTCCATTAGGGCCGTGCAGGTGGTGCCCAACCCCCCATCCATGCGTTCAGCCCCTAATCTAAATACAGGGTGCCGGACGCATGGACTCCAATGTGGGGGGTATTTTTTATTGAAGCATGTGATTACAGCCAGAGGCCAAGGAGGAGGAGGGGGGAGGAGATACATGCAGAAGCAAGGGGAAGACCGACCGACTGACCCACCAGAAGCCACGATGGCTCACGCTCAATGGCTCCACTCCCTGGCACGGACAGGGTAGGGAGGAGGATGGGAGATCAGAGTCATCCCGGGCAGGTAGGACATCAGATCTGCCTCCTAAGGTAAGGAGGCCAGCAGTCTCCCCCGGGTGGGGGGGCGCGGTGGTGGTGGATGGGTGCTCCCCACATTCACATCTGTCTCTGGGGGGTGGGATTATGTTTTGCCCCCCCCCCCCCAATTACAGAGCACCAACCGCCACTGGCTGAGAGTATCCAAGACATGTAAGAAGACAGGGGCTGACTCAGATCATCTATAATTAGAAAATAATTTTTGGATGGACTGGCCCTTTGAACTTAAATGCATAGTTAACCTTTACCAAAGTATTTTCTATGCAGATAAAGTACATCTGTAGATAAAAACAAGATGTGCAGTTTTGACCAAAGTTGGATAATAACCCTTGTGTTATAGGTGTGGGCCATTTACATACATAATAAAGCCTGACTAGAAATCTCCCAGGACATTGCTAGAAGAATCGTAGTGTTACTGTTCAACATCGCAAGAGTGAGCTCTTTTTCTGATTCAAACCCTTGTGTGCTTTCTCTCCTGATGCGGTAGCTCTGAGCTCAGCAGAGTTCACTCTTGTGATGGTGAAGGTGAGCAGTAACACTAGGATTTTCTTAGCAATGTCCTTAGCAACATCCTAGAAGTTTCCCAATCAGGCTTCATGAGATACGTAAATGGCCTACACCTATAGCAAGGGCATTATGCAACTTTGGTCAAAGATTCACAGTTAATTTTATCTACAGGCACCCTTTATCTGCATTTTTTTGGTAAAGGTGAACTAACAATTTTAGTGGAAATATGCAGATCATCTTCTGCTATTTACTAGGAGTTAGTCTGACAAAGGCTACACCTCTTCCCCCTACCACAGTATGGGGTTCGCCCCTTGTTACTGAAGTAGCAGAGCTAATACTGGCCTCCTACAGACCGGGCAGCATGAAGTACACATAGCTAACAAGGAAAGCTATCAGTTGATAGCATGCCAGCAGATGGTCTAATTATGGCCACCAGGAGGCCTTACATCAATAGACAGTTATCCTTTAAACCAGAGATATGCAATTAGCGGACCTTCAGATGTTGTAGAACTACAAGTCCCATGAGGCATAGCAAGACTCTGACAGCCACAAGCATGACACCCAGAGGCATGATGGGACTTGTAGTTTCGCAACAGCTGGAGGTCCGCTAATTGCTTATCCCTGCTTTAAACTATCACCTGTCTGAAAGAATCCTTAAAGCACAACTCCATGCTAAATGGAAACATACTCCTGGCAGTGACAGCTTCCAACATACAAAGAACTGATGGGGTCATTTGTATATGTAGCCTTTATGCTAAGAGTTTTTTTTCTGCAGATGATCCAGCCAGATGACTGTTTATTATGTAATTATCCTGCACCCTTCCTGAAGTCTAGTCCCTGACAAGCCCCCTTGATATACTTACATGAAAAATACACTCCCACTCAACTTGTAACTCCCAAGGAGGAAAAAAGTTGCATCAGCTGAGGCCAATCCCCACCTAGAGCAACATCCTTGTTATCACCCCCTAGGTGCCCCCAACATGGCTAGAAGTGTCAGTTGGAAAGCAGTCCCATGGCTAGTAGATGGTCGCATACAGTACCAACTGCAGTGTGTATTCTGTTCTGCTGCTGCATTTTTAATAACAAAAGAATACTAGGGGCCATTTGTTATTTTATTTTTTATTTAGGATTGTTTTTATTTTTTTTAAATAATAAAGTCACTAGACTATTGTCTGGTACATAAACATTTTTAGGAGATACTGCACTGCAAGTCTCTGCTACACATTTAGTTTTAACCATACATGGATAGATATTTCCAAATCGTATTGCTCTATAACCAGTCCACCAGGAGTTTGTGACCATTTGCATTGTTACCTATAAATGATGGTGTATTACCTTAAAAATTACTATAGCTTTAAAAATGTATGCATATTAACCAAACAGAGACATGTTCTTAACTTATCTGGAATCGGATTAATTGCTGTGGGTTTCTATATTGTGTAATTAATTAAAACTAACTGTCAAATTCTGGAGAGCGGCAACAAGTATGTATGTATATATATATATATATATATATATATATATATATATATATATACACACACACATACATACACATATATATAAATACACACACACACACACATACCGGTACATCTAAAAACAATTTGAATATCATCAAAAAGTTAATTTATTTTAGTAATTCAATTCAAAAAGTGAAACTCATATTTTACATAGTTGCGTTGGACACAGAGTGATATATTTCAAGCATTTTCTTTTATAAATTTTTAATTTTTTTTAATTTTTAATAATTTTAAATTTGTTGAGGATTATGGCTAACAGCTAGGGAAAACCCAAAAATCTGTATCTCAGAAAAATAGAATATTACATAAGGCCAATATACAAAAAAGGATTTTTAATACAGAAATGTTGGCTTACTAAAAATTGTGGCTATGTACAGCATAGTATGCACTCGATACTTGGTTGGGGCTCCTTTTGCATGAATGCAACGTGACATGGAGGCAATCAGCCTGTGGCACCGTTGAGGTGTTATGGAAGCCCAGGTTTCTTTGATAGCGGCCTTCAGCTTGTCTGCATTGTTGGGTCTGGTGTCTCTCATCTTCCTCTTGACAATACACCACAGATTCTATATGGGGTTTAGGTCAGGCCAGTTTGCTGGCCAATCAAGCACAGTGATACCATGATCATTAAGCCAGGTATTGGTACTTTTGGCAGTGTGTGCAGGTGCCAAGTCCTGCTGGAAAATGAAATCAGCATCTCCATAAAGCTGGTCAGCTGAGGGAAGCATGACGTGCTCTAGAATTTCCTGGTAGAGGGCTGCGCTGACTTTGACATTAGACCAACACCAGCAGATGACCTGACTCCCAAATCATCACGGACTGGATTAATGGAACCGCGTCCTGTGGTCTGATGAGACTACGATAAACTTAGTAAACCATGGTGGTGGGAGTGTCATGGTCTGGGCTGCATGAGTGCTGCTGTCACTGGGGAACTACAGTTCAATGAGGGAACCATGAATGCCAAAATGTATTGTGACATACTGAAGCAGAGCATGACCGCTCCCAGAGGCTGGGCCGCAGGGCAATATTTCAAGATAACGACCCCAAACACACCTTCAGGACGACCACTGCCTTGCTAAAGACGCTGAGGGTAAAGGTGAAGGACTAGCTAATCATGTCTTCAGACCGAAACCCTACTGAAGATCTATGGGGCATCCCCAAACGGAAGGTGGAGTATCGCAAGATCTCTAACATCCACCAGCTCTGTGATGTCGTCATGGAGGAGTGGAAGAGGACTCCAGTGCAACCTGTAAAGCTCTGGTGAACTCCATGCCCAAGAGGGTTAAGGCAGTGCTTGAAAATAATGGTGGCCACACAAAATATTGACACTGTGGGCTCAATTTGGAGATTTTCACTTAGGGGTGTACTCACTTTTGTTGCCAGCGGTTTAGGCATTAATGGCCATGTATTGAGTTATTTTGAGGAAACAGCAAATTTACACTGTTATACAAGCTGTACACTCACTACTTTACATTGTAGCAAAGTGTCATTTATTCAGTGTTGTCACATGAAATGATATAATAAAATATTTACAAAAATTGGAGAGGTGTAATCACTTTTGTGAGATACTCTGTGTGTGTGTGTGTGTGTGTGTGTGTGTGTGTGTGTGTGTGTGTGTGTGTGTGTATATATATCCTAATTTTCCACTTCTTAAAAAGGGATAAAACAGTACTAACTGGCATATTCATTGCTTTGGGTATCTTTTAATATCCTTTTCCAGCTTTATAAAGTTCTATTACTTTGTTATGCAGATCTTTTGACTGTTCTTTTCTACCTCCTCATGGCTCATTGTCTAGCCTCCTTAGGGCATCCAAGTGAGAGCTAACAAACTCATTGACTATTTATACACAGACACTAATTGCGATTTAAAAAGCCACAAATGTGAGAAATTAACCTTTAATAGCCATTTCAATGTGTGTGTGTGTCTGTACCTAGGCCAAACATTCCAGGGTATGTTAACTTTTTATCAGGGCCATTTGGGCGGTTTCTGTTATTATGGTTTAAAAAGGATCCAAAAAAACAATGTGATAATAAATGGCTTCATGTGATCACTATCCTTAAATAAAAGACAGTATTTTGGCATGATTAGTCATATTTTCAATATTAATTGCAAAATTTCACATTTTTCTAACAGGGTATGCAAACGTTTCAGCACAACTGTGTATATATGTATATATATATATATATATATATATATATATATACACATAGATGCAACAAATGTCTGGTATTGTAGTGACAGAAGTCCTAATACCTAATAACACAGCAGTGCAAATCCAATACACATGTATCAGGTCTACTTAATAAGGAAACCACAAGGGAAAATGTGCAATAACCAACAGTAACCAATCAGAAACCTTATTTCATGGTTCAGAACTTTGTACAGTAGTAAAAGCTGATTGGCTGCTATAGCTTCCCTATTGTTACACGTATGGTCAGCATAGCACAATCCTACTCTCATATATCTTCATAAAAAGACATTACAACTGTGCTTTGAAGGCAGTTAGCTAGAATCCATTAAAAATTAATATCAATATAAAATATGTTTTTACAGTTGAAAAAGAACATGTGCAGTATTTACACAGAATTATAAAGTGCAAATAAACTGAGAAAATGAGGTGTGAACACAGAAACCATGGGTGGAATTTGTACCCATTTGCAAGTGAGTGTAGAAAATTGACAACGTTTTAAATGCAAATTGACTTACCATCATCTTCACATTCTTCTAAAGGCTTCTGCTGTTTGTTCAGGCACCGTGGATCCAACCAGGATGTAGTTTTAGTGTTGTGGCTGAGATAAAAAAAACATAGAAAGTGTGGTTTTATAAACTGCTGGTCAGTTGAGTGGAGGTAATACCCATGGTGGAGTTTACGCGCCCTACCACCCCCCCTTTGGCTGCAGAGGCAGTAGCTAAGGGTGTACATTGCCTGCACCGGGAATGCTTTCAGCAGCAGAGCACCTGCCAAACGCAATCCATTCAAGTGAATGAGACTGCTCCGCAACTGGCTTGCAGTTTTGCCAACATCCTGCAGTGGTTTTTACTGGCAAAACTTGGGAAATTTACTGGCAGAGCACATTTTTTACTGACAACCTGAAAAATAACAGAACTCCTATTAAAAACTAAGGCAATTGATATTGAAACACACCATGGAAACACTGACAATACCCATATCAATAATTTGCTTGGTTTATACTTAAAAAATCAGCACAGCATAACAAATAATGAGACACTGATATACATAGACAGTTGTAAAAATCATAGGTTTTTACAGACTGTCAGTAAATTTACTGGCGGTTGGCAACCCTGCCGGCTTGCGGCATGCTAGTTGCAGGGTTCAAGGGGTCAAAGTAAATGGTGTCTCCTCACCTCCTGTCAAAAGCTCTCTGAAAGAGCGATCCAAACACATATTGCTCTTCAGAGAAAAAAAACAATCAGTTTTCAGGTAATCATATATCATCTTTAAACACATCTGTGCACTTCCTATGGATCAGAGCAATTTCTAGATTTCAGCGTTGGGATATTTGGCAATACCATTGTGATTACTGAGGCCTCATTCACACTTGCACTTTTTTAGCTCACAAATCACAGCTCCAAAGTGCTCAACGTCCAAAATCCCATGTATTACAATGGTGACTGTTCACATACACTCAAGTGCCTGTCGAAGCTCGAATCTCCAAAAGTTACACAATCTACTTTTCAGGCAGATTTGGGCATTTATTTCTTGGGAATGGCCAAAAACACTTAAATCCAGCGTCTTAGGTAGGCTCTGTTCACACATCTGCATTTTGAATCATGGGTGGAATCACCGCGGTTTTGCTCGCAATTTAAAAACGCACTGTTGAAATGTCAAATTGGACATCAGTGTGTTCAAGTGCCATTCATTTTAATGGCACCTAAAAATGCGGTGCGATTCTACCGTGATCATTGGAAATGTTTTGGGCGACACTCATCGCATGATTTGGTTTGAGCGATTGCAGCACAACAAATTCGGCAGAATCGCACCGCGTTTTTAGGTGCCATTTAAATCAATGGCGCCTGAACACGCCGATGTGCGAATTTACATTTTTTTTTTTTTTTTAATAATCTTTATCTCTCATTTTCATAACAAGACATAGGACATATAAAGAAAAAAAAGGGAAATAGGACAAAGGCCAAAAGAGGCCGCAGCAAATTTATCCAATAAACAACTGGCCCAACGTGAGCCCAACTCAGTACATACAGTGGAGTCCAGCGCACCTACCGAAGCATGGGTCCAGGGGCATGGGACGATTTGACATATTAACAGTGCGTTTTGAAATCAAATGCAGAATCACAGCAATTCCGCCCGCGATTCAAAACGGCTATGTGTGAACGGAGCCTCAGGCCTGGTTTTACAGCTATGCAGTTTGCTTTTCTTTTGTTTCTGCAGTTCTTTTTGTGGTGCATTTTGTGTTTTTTTTTTGTACACGTGTTTTTCCATGTGTTTTTTATGCTTGCTTTTTTATGAGATGTATTTGTTAGGCAGATTAAAAAAACACAAAATGCATCAAGAGAGCATAAAAAAAATGCACTCCATGCATTTACGCAGCGTGTCTATTGAACCAAAAATGCACTGTCTTGCTTTTAAAAATGTCCCTGATCCTTTCCAAAAATGCAGGGGCTTAAAAACGCATAGATGTGAATGTGTCCCATAGGAAACCATGTTAAATGGACTGCAGTGCGTTTCTGCAAAGCACAAGATGCACTAAGAAACGCATAGGTGTAAACCAGGCCTTAAAGGATTTTTTAGGCGTATTTTGGTCATTTTTGAGCCTGTAAAATCAGCCCTGTTTCATTGGTGATATATATTTTGCTCCACTTGAGGCTGCTAGCTCCAAGGTACAGTTACACAGTGAAGAGAAATAGAAACAGGATATTGGAGACCTAGAGGAAGCCGAGTGGACAGAAGAATTTACCCTGGGGTTCACACTGACAGCGGGAATGAAATTGTGCGAGTTCAGCTGAACTCGCGCGATTTCATTCCTGCATGTCAGTCCGGACTTCGGGGGCGATTTCAGAGACATCTGTGCGGGTTGCTGCACAAATGTCTATGGAAATCACAGCCCGAAGTCGCCAAGAGTAGTACAGAAACCACTTTCGGGGATCGGCAAATGCGGCGTTGCACCGATTTGGACGGTGCAATTGCCGCCAATTTGGCATGCAATTTGACATGTCAAATAGCATCAAGGTGAACCCTAGGCTCAAAGTAATACCCAATGTTTCTATATCTCTCTCCCAAAAACGTACACACATATATTTTGCAGTTTTAGAATTAGTTATCTTTAGCCTAGACTCCTACTGTAATAAAATTATTACATACATAATTTTTAGGACAAAGTTGCAAAAATAATTAAATTTACTTCGCAATTCATAGTAAAAAAAAAAAAGTAAGAAAGACAAAAAACAAAATAAAACCTTTTGTTCTACCTTTGATCAATGTTCATTAAAAAAAATACCGTTACTGTAGAAAAAGTATACATTTTATTTTATCCTATAATGTGTTCTGTTTAAAAAGAAACCAAAATTAGGATTATACTGCAAAGCATTACAAAAGATGTTTGCAATTAAGATAAAGGCTTTCTTCCCATTTTTGCAACACTAAAAAAAAAAATTAATACAGATTAAAACAGTTTAAATATTAATGGTTAGAAAAATAGAAATAAGCAAAAAAAAAAAAATAACCAGGAAATGTTATTGTTAGGGGGATAAGGGGAAGAAGGAGCTAATTAAGGCATTCTGAAGACATTAATTAGGGTAAACTAAGGGCTAATAAGAGGTTGTGTGTTTTTTTTTTTTTTTATTTGTCAGGTTGCTTTTATTGACTTCACATGCAGATCAAAGCTCATCCTTTTGATCTGCAAATGAAAGAAACAGAGTAAGCAGTAGAACTGTTGCTTCATATCTATCTAAATTCTGAACAGAATATCTCAACAATATAAACACTGTTATGCAGTTCATTTTTTATTAGTGGTAGGTTCTACAACTACTGTATTCACACAACAGCCTGCTATCATTTTGACAGCTGGGAATTGTGAGAGGGCAGCGGTAGCGTGGTAGATGACCCAACACCTCCTGCTCTCTAGCTCCCTTGTCACCTCCTCATATGCTCGCCTCCAAGATTTCTGCAGAGCTTCTCCCATCCTTTGGAACTCCCTACCTCAATCTGTCCAACTGTCCCCTAATCTATCCATCTTTAGATGATCCCTGAAAACCCTTCCCTTTAACCACTTCAGCCCCGGAAGGATTTGCCATGTTAGGACCAGAGGACTTTTTGCGATTCGGGACTTTAACTGACAATTGCGCGATCGTGCGGCGTTGCACCCAAACAAAATTTTCCCACAAATGAGCTTTCTTTTAGCGGTATTTGATTGCCTCTGCGTCATTTCTGATCACCACTATAAACAAAAAAGAGAGCGACAATTTTGCAAAAAAAACCCCAATATTTCTTACTTTTTGCTACAATACAAATCTAAAAAAATATATTAAAAAATGGAACTTATTCATCGGTTTTGGCCGATTTATATTCTTCCTCATATTTTTGGTGAAAAAAAAAAAAAAATCGCAATCAGTGTTTATTGATTGGTTTGCGCAAAAGTTGCCGCGTTTACAAACCATGAGAATAAATTTCTGGCGTTTTTAAATTTTTTTTTTTTTTTTACTGGTAATGGCGGTGATCTGCGATTTTTATCGGGACTTTGATTTGGGGCGGACATGTCAGACGCTTTTTGCCACTTTTTTGGGATATTTATACAGCGATCAGAAATGTAAATATCCACTGATTACTGTATAAATGTAATTGGCAGTGAAGGGGTTAACCTGCAGGGGGCAGTGAAGGGGTATGGGGGCTGGGCTACCATGGGCATAAGAGATCTAACGGATCCCAGTGACAGGGATCAGTAGATCTTTTAAATGCCCACTGACAGAGCAGGGAACCGCCGTGTTTACATCAGCGGTTCCCTGTTCTTTCTCTCTGTGAGGTCATCGCGGCTCACCGGCAGAAATCGGGTCCGCTCGAGCCGCGGGCACACTCCTGCAGATTGCGGCAGGCACAAGAGTGCGCAGCCGCCGGCGCGCTCCCACCCGCTAGCTGCGCACGCGCGAGCTGGCGTTTATAGACGGCCATTCATGCTACAGCGCCACTCTGCAGCAGTAAATGTACGCAAGCCGGTTAAAGAAGCCTCTCATGCTTCCAACTAATACACTGTTTGAGTTTCTCCATCAGCTCATCCACCACAGCTATTACCTTTTGTATCAATTGACCCTCCCTCTAAGGCAGGCCATACATTTTCTTTTCCAAATCAGAAATTTTGTGCGTTTTGTGACCCGATGGTGCCACCATTGATTTTCAAAATTCGACCAATTTCACCTCATGTTGCTACAGAAAAGAATTTTCATGGTCGGGAATCTTCTTTTCTTTCCGGGAATTTTCTTTTCTTGCACTCATGTGCATTCCTTTTTTCTATTACATTTCTAGTACTCAAATTTGATTGCCGCACGAAAATCGGCTGTTGCTGCAGCCCACTAATGCTGTGAAATAGGAACGAAAATTCTTAGATAAGATTTTCAAAAGAAAATTCTTTCGCAATTCGACCCATGTATGGGCAGCCTTTGTAAGGACCCTCTGATTCCTCTTGTACCAAATTGTAATGTAACTGTAGTCTGCCTTCATTTTGTTAAGCGCTGCGCAAACTGTTGGCTCTATATAAATACTGTATAATAATAAATAATAATAGATGAGCATAGAGAAATATACACTATGAGATTGTAAGCTCTTATGACCAGGGCCCTCTTAAAGTGGATGTATACCCATTTTTCTAGTTTTTATTATAGGCTTACCTGTAGGTAAAATGAATATCTCTTAAACCTGTCCGTTTTAGGAGATATTCACCCTGCAAGGAGGCGCTTACGCCATGGCGAAGGCCCGGCGCATAGCGCTGGAAAGTTCGCCGGAAAAAAGGGCTCCCGCACACATGCACGGGAGTGAGGTCTCGCGGCTCCGGCCACTCACAGCGGGGAAAATGGCAGCTCCCTCTGCGGGGACCGAGTCACCCAGTCGGATCTTCGTTCTGAGGTAAGTATTTCATAATGAGCTAGTATGCTGTGCATACTAGCTCATTATGCCTTTGCCTTACAGGTTTTTTTTTTTATATATTTATATATTTGAGTATACAACCGCTTTAACCCTCTTGTATTTTATTGTATTGTAATTGTCCTGTTTCCCTTTAGATTGTAAAGCGCTGTGCAAACTGTTGGCGCTATATGAATCCTGTATAATGATAATAATAATGCACACCACGTGTGCCTCAAAGTTTTTTGGGCTAGCGTGCTCAGTATGCAGAGCTGATTAAAACCCAACAGAACTGTTGAGTTTAAATTTGTTAAAGATATTCTAGGCGCACCAAAACCAAAAACGTTTTACAGTTCTTTCTTTAGAAAGCAGCCAAAGCCTGAGTAGATAAGCCTGTTCCCTGCCAATGTGCTGTAGAGGTCTCTTACAGAGACCACTGCATTTACACAGAGCGAAAGTTCTGACACACTCCCTGCTAAGCCAGAGCTAGAGTTCTCCAACCAGTCTGCAGCAGAGCTATAGGTCTGAATCAGCAGGGGGTGTGTTGGAACTCTGCAGAGAGACCGCTGCTCTCCCACAGGGAAATGGACTCCATCTCCAGGTTGTTATACTGACAATATGAGAAAATTTGATCTCTAAAGTACTATATAATCAGGTGTTGCTTATATAAAAAAAAGGTAATGATGCACTTGTCACATAATCATATAACACAAATAAAAAAAACTTAAAGTAGAACTATAGGCAAAACCTTTTTTCCCCATTTTGGATAAGGGAGGGTTATAACCTGTTTATTTTTGCCATCTGCTTCCCATTGCGGAGATTTCCCTTCACTTTCTGTACCATAGCCAACACAGGAAGTGAGAGGAAATCCCCGCAAATGAAATCATAGGATGCCTATAAATGGTTGGATCGCTATGTAATTTGCTATCATGCATTTTCATTCATCTCAATCACGTATTTCCATTAAACATCATGTATACAAATGCGAATATCCATTTTTATGACATCATAGTGTTTACGATGATCACCTATTTTAGTTCAGCTCAATGAAATGTCCTTTTAATTATCTATTTTTATTTGGTCATGTTTGTAAAATTGCTACTATGAAATGTGCCAATGTGCAATAAATTTACTCTTATGCGTACTATTGACTTTTGTGATTGGCCTCATCTAAAGTCCCGTTGACCTATGTTTCTCCTTTTTTGTGCATATATATTTGGGATGGAGGCTTATTATAAGCTCATGGTGTTACAGACCAGATTATTTTTTTTTCGCAAATTAAAGCGGAGTTCCACCCTAAAGTGGAACTTCCGCTGGTTGGATTCCTCCCCCCCTCAGGTGTCACATTTGGCACCTTTCGGGGGGGAGGGGGAAGAGGACACCTGTCTTTAGACAGGTGTCCTTTTCCACACTTCCGGGAGTTCTGGCCGGCGGACGCGGCCGCTGGCGTCAGAAGCCGGCTCCCTCCTCCCTGCTCGCTCTGCTACTGGCCGCCTGGCCAGTAGCAGAGCGTGGCAGAGCTCGCGCATGCGCGGTAAGGTGCCCGGCGTGAAGCTGTACTGCTTACACGTCCGGGTTCCCTTACCCGCGATGGAAGCGGCTGCACCCGTCCCCCGATCCGAAGATCGCTGGAGTCCAGGACAGGTAAGTGTCCTAATATTAAAAGTCAGCAGCTACTGTATGTGTAGCTGCTGACTTTTAATTTTTTTTTTTAGCCCGGACCTCCGCTTTAAGGGAATCTCTTGGGGATCCCAGGTCACCAGAACTAGTGTCCCCATTGGAAGATTTTCCCTTTATTTTTCTGGGGACGACCCAAAATTTGGGATTTTCTTTTACTTTCAATGATAATGGTAAACAGGACACATAGAGAGGGTGAATCTCCTTAACGGGGGGCACAGACATCAATAAAACCTGAAAGGTCTTCTAATCCCTCACCACTCTATCAAAAAATAAAAAAAAGTTTTGCCTTTAGTTATATTTTAAGTTTTTTAAATCTAGAAATTTATCAACAAAACCTTAATAGAAAATACTATGGGGCAATTCAATAACCATTTGTGACACTTCTCTGGCATAGTGGCTGCATTAGAAAGTTCTGAATGAAATTCATGAAAGCCACACAGTTTTCTTGCTATTACAAAGATATGTGCCAATTTGGGTAGTTCTTTTGTGTGTCACTTTTACATTCTGGTGCTCTGGCTGTAACAAATTGAGTAAGAAGCATCGCCATCATAGGCGTGCGCACAGGGTGTGCCAGGTGTGCCTAGGCACACCCTAATCACCCTGTGCTGAGCATGGTCCCCCTGCTGCTTGGCTGCAGAGAAAGGGACTGCGGAATCTTTAGGGCTTATGCACACTACTGTAGCTGATTAATGACCGTTTTTGGTCATTTGGGCGTTTTTTTTTTTAACAGCCCAAAAACGCCCCTTTATGTTATCCTATGTGTCCATGCACACATGGACGTTAATAGTAGTTTAACAGCAGTGGTATTTTTGGGCTGTTATCTGAACGTCCTGAATTGGCATTCAAAAGTCGTTCTTCTGACCACAAAAACCGCTAAACGCCGATAAATGCTGATTAACGCTCATAAATGCCGGTAAACGGCCGTTTATCGGCGTCCGGCGTTTTTTGTGGTCAATGAAAGCTAAAAAAAAAGTAGAAAAGTAAAAAAAAAAAAAAAACGCTCAAAACCGCTGACACTGATAAAAGCGGCTTACAAAACGCTGCAAAAGAACGTTTTCTAAACAGCGTCTCCTGCCCAAAGCCCAGAGAGCCCAGATAGTGTCCAGTGTGCATGGAGCCTTAAAGTGAGTCATCAGGGGTCTGTTTGACACCTGATATTACAACAAAGACCCCCAATGGGGCCCCTAAAAAAAACAATAAAAAATGATTGTAAGAAATAATTTTAAAAAATACGCTTGTAAAAAAGTAATAATAAAATCTTAAAAATACCGATCTCTGCCCTACTGACATCGTCCACTGCTCTACCGACACTGTCCATTGCCCTACTGCCCTATATATACATATATACACATGCATGCATATGTGTTTGAGCTTTGGGGTGCACACCCTAATGCAATAGGCTGCGCACACCTATGATCGCCATATTGGTTATATGAAAAGTGGAGCTAAATGAAATCAATTCCAGTTGTGTTGCACGTGGAAGTATTGTGTCGCAGACAAAATTCTGTCAACAGATTCACATACACCTTACCAGCAGTTACACAAATCTTTCACCATTACACGGATGGGAGACAGATTTCTAATGAGAGTCTACAACACTCTTAATGAATTTCAGGGTGTGTTCCCTGAAAGGTGCAGAAGTCTATATTCAGAACTTCCGCTGTCTCCCTGCAAGCCCCGTGTAAAAAGGAAGAATCTGATTGGTTGCCACACATGAGGCAGAGATCCAATAGCATTGACATAACCCAATAGCATTGATAGATTGACCCATCTGCTCTAAGGCTGGCCATACATTATACTATTTTTTCTACAACTTTCCTTTAGATTTAACAAAAACATATAATATGAGGTCACACCTAAACACTCTCAATTTGTATGCAATCAGGCAGGCTTTTCTACTACATATTTGAATGTAAATCTAAAGGAAATTGAAGAAAATTGTATAATGTATAGCCAGCTTTAGTGTGGTGCACTGAGCCTGGTTGGCCCATCTGCTCTATGTGTGGTGTACTGCGCCTCGTTGACCCATCTGCTCTAAGTGTGCTGCACTGTGCCTGGTTGACCCATCTGCTCTATGTGTGGTGCACTGCGTCTGGCTGAACCATCTGCTCTGTGTGTGCTGCACTGCCCCAGCTGACCCATCTGCTCTATGTGTGGTGCACTGTGTCTGGCTGACCCATCTGCTCTATGTGTGCTGCACTGCCCCAGCTGACCCATCTGCTCTATGCGTGGTGCACTGCGTCTGGCTGACCCATCTGCTCTAAGTGTGCTGCACTGCCCCTGCTGACCCATCTGCTCTATGTGTGTTACACTGCGCCTGGTTGACCCATCTGCTCTAAGTGTGCTGCACTGCACCTGGTTGACCCATCTGCTCTATGTGTGGTGCACTGCGTCTGGTCGACCCATCTGCTCTATGTGTGCTGCACTGCCCCAGCTGACCCATCTGCTCTATGTGTGGTGCACTGCGTCTGGCTGACCCATCTGCTCTATGTGTGCTGCACTGCCCCGGCTGACCCATCTGCTCTATGTGTGTTGCACTGCGCCTGGTTGACCCATCTGCTCTATGTGTGCTGCACTGCGTCTGGTTGACCCATCTGCTCTATGTGTGGTGCACTGTGCCTGGTTGATCCATCTGCTCTATGCGTGATGCACTGCGTCTGGCTGACCCATCTGCTCTATGTGTGCTGCACTGCCCCGGCTGACCCATCCGCTCTATGTGTGATGCACTGTGCCTGGTTGATCCATCTGCTCTATGCGTGGTGCATTGTGCCTGGTTGACCCATCTGCTCTATGCGCGGTGCACTGCGCCTGGTTGACCCATTTGCTCTATGTGTGGTGCACTGCGACTTGTTGAACCATCTGCTCTATGCGTGGTGCACTGCGCCTGGTTGAACCATCTGCTTTATGTGTGGTGCACTGCGCCTGGATAAACCATCTGCTCTATGCGTGGTGCACTGCGCCTGGTTGAACCATCTGCTTTATGTGTGGTGCACTGCGCCTGGATAAACCATCTGCTCTATGTGGGGTGCACTGCGCCTGGTTGAACCATCTGCTCGATGTGGGGTGCACTGCGTCTGCTTGACTCATCTGTTTTAAGTGTGATGCACTGTGCCTGGTTGACCCATCTGCTCTATGTGGGGTGCACAGTGGCGCCATCCATTGCAAACAGCACCTGTATAGTAGAGTGCAACGCACAAAAGCACACATCAATGTGCATATCATACATTGTGATGTGCTGTGCTATGGGTCATACGTGCTGTTGTTTTGCACTGGCAGCCTATTCAGAATGAATAGGCTGCCTTAAGGCAATGCACGTTAATGTGCATAAAAACGCACACTAACACACTGCAACAGATCGCTGTGTGCTACATTCACACTAGCCTGCACAGTACAATGCAGTGTTTCATCATGCAAGATAGTGCAGTTCCCGCTCCAGCAGGGAGCAGGGCGATGCGTGTTTCAGCACATTGCACTGCTTATTTTATTTTTTTACCAACTTTACTTCAAGTGTCATGTAGTGACACATCATTCATGTCACTGCATAGTGTCATGGTGCATTGCCCTGTTGCGTGGTGCCATCCAGTGCAGTGTGAAAAATTTCCAAAATGATGCATTTTTCTGCACTGCTCCGCACGTGACACCAGTGTTACAGTGTAAATAGGGTACAGAGAAAACAACGGTTCTCTATATGCCCTAGTGGTGGACCTGCGTTTATCCAGTGCAAAAAAAATACGGGTGTGTGAATGGGCCCCTTCATGTTTCCATCCCGTCAGGGGTCATTTTGAAAAATCCACATGCAGTTCACCAAAACAGCAGACAGGGGGCCTCAGTCATCACAAATCCCAAACGATGAAGACCAAACACAATCTCCCCCGTCATACCCTCCCCCGCCCCACCGAAAAGCAGTTGTTAAGGGATTTGCTCAGCTTCTTGCTTCACCAAGCAGCATGTGAACTGCATAGAGGCCTGGTTTGTTCTGTGTGAGGAATTAATATTGCCTTCCGAGACAGTGATGTGTTTGAATAAATAACCCTTAGTGTAAAAGGCATCCGCTTCTCCAATATGTTTTTTTTTTTTTACCTGCTGCGCCAAATTTTTTTCTTTTTGTTTTTTTCTCTTTTCCTGAGTAATGCAATCACTGTTTGAGGGGAAAAGCATGCAAATTGAAAGCGTAACCCGTCAACAAATCACACGCTGAAATATTAACACTGGAAGCTTTCAAGAGGATTTAAAATGCATGACCGCCAGAAGGGAGCAGTAATACATAGCGGAGTTGTACAACACTCAAGTACTCATTAGAAAGCAGCTATCATTTGTTTTAAGGGGGAAGACGGTCTCGGTCTGATGCTACGGCTTCTGCAATGAATTATTTACATAAACAGAGCCTCCATCGCCGATCTCGCTTTAGCCGCTAAGCGCAATTTTTGATGCGATTTTTAAGTAGAGAATTTGAAGTGGGAAGAAGAGTCTCTTTTCAAATCTTTCTTTAAAATGTGTCTAAATGTATTATAATGCAGTCTACCAGTCCATTTGTTTTCTTGTTTTACCTCTTCATCTTGTCATCCTGCCACTAACACATTCAGGCCTCATTTACACTGCTGGTGGTAAACGGACGTTTAGGGGCAGTTGGGCGTTTTTTTCAGCTGCCCCTGAACTCTCCTCTATGATATCTTATCAGTACATATACGCAGGGTCGTTTCTAGGCAGTTGAATTCAGAGGCTTTTTTTTTTGGAAAGCAAAAAAATGCGTTCGGGACGGAAGTTCAGAGGCATTTGAAACACCAAATACCTGTAACAGCTTGTAACTTGCGTCTATAGACGTTTTTCATTTAAAAAAAAAAAAAAGCTTCTAGACGCAAATGCGGCCAAACGGGCGTTTTTAACCGTCGGTTTCTAGCTGTCAAGTTGAGTCGTTCAGGGAAGGTTGAAAAACGTGTACATGTAGCCTAAGGGCAACAATGCTCGCTAACTGTACTGCATGTACGGAGGAGCAGGGTTGTCACCGTAGGACAGAAGGTAATTTAGGACTACAGAACACCTCCCCCTCTACTCTTCTCCATAATATAGGGAGGAGGCATTCTGTAGTCCCAACACATTTCCTAACGACGTTGTTTTAGGGCCCGTTTAAAGCAGAGGTTCTCTCTGACAAGCGATTCGTGTTCAGATCACACTTCAGAGAGCATTTGACAGGAGGAGAAGAGCTGTTGCATTGGCTCCTTGCTTTTACCCCTTAATCCAGGGCTTGACAAATTTGCTTTGAATCTAGGAGACAGCTAAAAAAGTGAGGAGCTGGTTTGTTACATGTGTATGACAATCAACGTTTAATGCATTGGTGCCCCAAAAGCGTGCATTTACATCTGTACGTGCGTATGTATGGTGGCGGTGGGGGAGATTTTACATGCTTGGGTGTAACTTTAATTTTTTACATTAAAAAAAATGTTACTTAATTTTTCTTTTTTTTAGCACATAGCGGCCAAAAAAAGCCCCCTATGTGATCATTTTTGTGATTGTAAAGGCTCGTTTTTTGTTTTTTATTAATAACAAACATGGTATACTTACCTCCTCTGTGCAGTTGGATTTGCACAGAGCAGCCCAGATCCTCCTCTTCTTGGGTCCCTCTTTGCTGCTCCTGGCCCCTCCCTCCTATCGAGTGCCCCCTCAACCAGCAGCTCTCTATGGGGGCACCCGAGCCGAGTAAGAGCTCCGTGTATCCATTCAGACAAGGAGCCCTGACCCAACCCCGCCCCCTCTCTCCCGTTTGGCTGACTGACTTTGATTGACAGTGGCGGGAGCCAATGGCACCGTTACTGTGTCTCATTCAATTGGGAGGAGTGTCCCGGACAGCCGAGGTGATCGTGGACATCACTGGAGAGAGACGGGGCTCAGGTAAGTAATTAGGGGGTGCTGGGGGGCTGCTACACACAGGTTTTACATCTTAATGCATAGAATGCATTAAGATAAAAACCTTCTGCCTTTACAACCCCTTTAACTACTTGCCGACCACCCGCCGCAGTTGTACTGCAGGAAGCTGGCACAGCTGTGTAAATGGACGTACCTGTACGGTTTTGGCACGCACGCGCCAACTGCCCAGAGGGGGAGCCAATCAATGGGTCGCCATTCTGAAAGGAATATAGATCTCTATGTTGTTCCAGTCAGACCATCCCCCACACAGTTAGAAAACACTTCCAGGGAACACACTTAACCCCTTGATCATCCCTGGTGTTAACCCCTTCCCTGGCAGTGTCATTAGTACAGTAACAGTGCATATTTTTAGCACTGATCAGTGTAATAATGTCACTGGTTCCCATGAAAGTGTCAGTTAGTGTCCGATTTGTCCACCACAATGTCGCAGTGCCACTAACAATCAGTGATCACCGCCATTACTAGTAAAAATAATTACAAAATTCCATAACAATATCCCATAGTTTGTAGACAGTATAACTTTTGCCCAACCAATGAATATACATTTATTGGGATTTTGTTTACCAAAAATACGTAGCAGAATGTATATTGGCCTAAATTGATGAAGAAATTTGATTTTTTACATTTGTTTATTGGATATGTTTTTTTTTTTTCAAAATTGTCGCTATGTTTTTGTTTATAGCGCAAAAAATAAAAAACGGTGATCAAATACCACCAAAAGAAATTTTGGGAACGAGGACCAGAAAATGAGGCCGTATACGTGGCTTCCAGGTCAAAAACAAGATGGGAAGGAGAGGAAGGGGGTACATTTCCCAAAAGTGTGGAAGTAATTGGGTGACAGCGGAGTCGCCTGAATGCTTCCACATGCTTCAAAGTGAGCCCTGCTGCTTGCCCGCAGCAGGGCTAAATGTAGAAAAAAACGACTTGCCTGGAACTGCATGACGTGTTCAACAGGTGCTACATCCACCAAAAGTTTTTGCCGCAGTGCAAAGCATCATGGCTGCAGCGTTTGTATACCTGCAGCATCACCAGCTAAAGGGGGTAGCGGTTGGGGAGGTGGTAAAAACACGGCTCAACCGCTGGCTTTTGCTGCCCCCATCCAACCGCTAGTGTAAACAAGTCCTTACACAATGCTGCAGATTAAGCACAGGACAACACTGGATTTTTGGTAGAATCAATAGGTATTTTTTGCACCATTTGAACAATATAGAACAAAAAGCTTTAATCTGTATATTTGTATGTGCTGTATGTATACATTCAACTCTCTGGGCACCATGTCTGATAACCTTGTCCGAAAATTTTTCTTTTTTCCAAGGTGGGTCACCAGATCTTTCCTCAACACTTCTCAATTGCTCGGCTTGGAACCAGCATGTAGAATGTGGGAACATTGCATTGCATAGACAATTAGTAAATACACAAATACTAGGAGCCCATTACCCTACCAGAATGTGAGAGCATACCGCATAACCTGAAGCAAACCCAACCACAGAGAGAACATACAAACTCAATGTAAATAGCATCATGCATAGGATGAAGCTGGGAAGTGGGACCCTAAAGTGCCCTTTACAAGTTAACTAAGAAAATCCCAGAGGCTGCCATTGTGAATCTAAACATGCTAGTGCACATATGTCAAACACAAGGTCCGTGGGCCAAATCTGGCCTACAAGGCATTTCATGTGGCCCTTGCACCCAGGGCTTTTTTTAAGCTCTCGTCCTCTGCTTCGCACTCACCACTGTCACTTGTAATCACAGACGCCTTATGTGTTTACAAACGACAGCTTTCCTATTGGTGGCTCTCACAGATCCCTGCCTGACCTGCATTCACAGTGGGGACAAGGCAGATGCAACGGCAGCATTAGATGGGGCATCACTTGGTGCCTGGGTGCACAGATGTCGACCAATCATCTCCTTGCAAGTGAGAGAAAGAGGCGGAGCAGCCTACACTGCTGGGAGGTACTAGAGCAGGGGCGAGTAGGTGAGATGCAAGGAAGCTTTTTTTGGGGGAGAGATAAAGGCTGTGGAGGGAGATGTGTGCATAGGTGGTGGATAGGGGAGAGTGGTTCAGAGGTCAGGGCCAAAGAAGGGTGGAAGTGAGATGTGGACAACCTGTAGAAAAGAGCTGAACACTACACACCCCTGAACACTGTGCTCTGTATGTACCGCACTCCTCAAACCTGCACTCTGTGTGTAGCACACTCCTGAACTCTGCCCTCTGTGCATAAAGCAAGCCTGAAACTGCACTCTGTACACAGCGCCCCCTTGCACCCTGCACTCTGTACACAGTGCACCCCTGAAGCCTGCACTCAGCGCACCCCTGAACCCAGCAATTTGTACACAGTGCACAACCGAACCCTGCACACAGAGCACCCCTGAACTCATCACATAATGCACATCATTTGATGCAGGGGGGGGGGGGGGGTGTTGAGTTCCTGCACCTATTCTCTGGGAGAAAAAAGCCCTGAATAAATTTATATACTCTTACAGATACAAACGGCCCATTGAGGTCAACCATAATGCTGATGTGGCCTATAATGAAATTGAGTTTGACACTCCTGTGCTAGTGGCTCATCCAGGGCAATAGATGCTGATTCTTGATCCTCGATACAATGTAAGCCATAAACTTGTAACAAACATGCAAAAAGTAAAGACTTCTGATCTGCAGGTTTGTTTAGGTTAGTGATTCAGAAATACTTAAAGCCATTGAATCAGCCAGGCAGATAGCATTTTTAGAAGAGGAAAAAGCAGTGGAAGACTATGTTGTTGTCTGATTTTCTGAAATCCCCCACCTATGGCCCCTATTAAGGCCCGTACACACGATGCAACGGTCGCACAACAATGGTCGCACAACAGCTTGTTGTATGATAATACGACCTTTAGTATGCGCAATTACAACAGCCGACGTTCAACAGAAGTTGGCTGAGCAGACTAGAAAACTCTTGTTGTACAACAAGTTGTTGTACGACTGTTGACTTGTGTGTACAGAAGTTGTAGAACAAAAGATGTACGTGCAAAACACGCATGCTCAGAAGTCAGGAACGCCCAGAAGTGTCCGTTCGTGGAAACCTACGTTCCTAATTAACATGCACCTGAACTTCCTCTTTAGACGCTCGCAACACGTCACTACGTTCGGCTTTGTTGAACAATTACTTGACTCATGTCAGTACGCTAGACACAAAAGCCAACAACCGATTTTTGGCAAAAGTTGAACGTGTTGTGGTATGACCGTTGCAACGTGTGTACGAGGCATTAGTCTAACAAGCTACACAGACCAGTCCTGTAAATGGAAAATATATAATGAATTATAATTATGGGTCTGTTTACCCACATAATAGTGACATGAAATTGGCAGACCTTCTGCAGCGGGCACATTCTTGTATGGTGGAGAAACAATGTACTTACTCTATAAAATAGACTTCTCCATTCTCTGTGTAGGCCATCTCCCAGTTTTCAGGCAGGGGTCCAAGGCGGTCCTCGTCAATAGGAGGTAGGTATTGAGGCAACTTCTGAGAAGCTTCCGTGGTGTGAAAACTTGGAAGGGTCCGAACCAGTGGTGGCGGAATCTCTTGGGTAGTGATACTCGTATTTTCGTCTTGTTCACTAGAGTCTGCTGACATGCAAGAAATTAAGAGACGGGACTGAAATGACAGGCAAAACACTAAAGGTGGCAAGACGCAGGCAAATAATATGTCAACAAAGTGCTATTTAAACCTTTCTCTCCAATAATCAGCTTTCTATTTCATTGTAGATTGTAGATCCAGAGCCAAATCATTCAAACAGCAGTCAATGCTTATGAGATATGTCATTGCAGCAATCTGTACTCAATAAACTTGAGCCCTATGTGAAAGAAGGGGGTCAATCAAAGACATGAGATGATAGTTACCCAATAAAACCAATAGAAAATTGATTGGGAAAATACTGTAAACCTCTGCTGGCTCACTTGGATGACTGGGGGAGTCTCCTCAGTGAGTACAGGTTAAGTCTAACAGGATTTCCATCATTCCTGAAAACCAACACTTCTGCCCACACTGGATCTACTAACATCTACCAGCTCTTTAATCTGCAAATCCTAACATTCAGAGGGGCCACGAGATGTTCTATTTTCTCCTATTTCCAATTAATTGACATACAAATATCCAGAGAGAAACCGATTAAGACAATAGGCACACATATCTAGAATAAGATAAAAAAAAAAAAAATGAAAAGATAAATCCAAAGATATATCTATAACATAACATTCATAAACAATCCCGCAAGTAGAGCGGGATCTACTGCTGGAATGATCAAAGCAGGTGCATGAAGCTAGAAACTCAGATCACACTGATTGAGGTCCCAAGGGGACCTGTCTCAACTTTCAAGTCCCTTGCCATTCGTAGACACATGTGTATTGCGTTAATAAATTGTAAATAGACCATCAATGAAGAGCAAAAAATTAAAAACTGGACCTGAGCCTTTTTTTTTTCAACTGCAGTGCACCACAGCAAATGGCAACTGCGCTGGGGTGCGCTGCAGTGCAGATGCATTGCTGCCTACTATCATTGCCTTTGAGGTGCCATTCTAAATCAATGGCTCTGCGATGTATCATAAAAAGTGTTGTGCCTTAAAACCTAACTCCACACTTAATGTCCCTTTATATACTGTAATTTGTTTGGGCCAAGCTGGACCAAAATGTGCTTGCTGGGCCTGCCTTATTAACTGTATGAAGCCTGAGCTCTGCTCAGCCATTCACAAAAAGCTTTGTATTTTATGAATGAATACAAAGCTTCTTCTCATTGGGTGAGGTGGAGGTTGTGACATAATGCGTCCACCTCTCCGCCTCAGCCAGTTAGAGGAAGTTTAGTATTCATTCATAAAATGCAAAGCTTCTTGTGAATGACTGAGCAGTACTCAGCCCGGATCTATTATGTTATGAGAGTGGGACAGGAAGTCCCCGTCTCACTGCCGGAACATAGCACTGTATGCTATATAATTCCAAAATATGTTGCACTGTGCCTTTAAATCACAATCTTCCTTGTAAGTCCATTCAAAATTATACATTCACATCAGTACCCATCCTCATACAAAGGTCCCTAACTCACATTCATGCATACAATAGGAAAATACGCAAACACCACATATACCATATATTTATTATCCACTAGCAAACCACCCACCATAGAGTTACTGTGGCAGGGCGGCCGCTCTGTGCTAGATCATGTACTTAGTACGTGACCTGACACTTCTGGGTCTGGGGCATGCGCCAATCACAGCGGTAGCCAATCAGCGGGCAGAGAGGATGCGATGTCCGCCAGGACTCGCCGATCGTTCAGGAGAAAGGCAGAATGGCGGTCTGCCTATGTAAACAAGGCAGACCGCCGTTCTGTGAGAAGGGAATGTGCTGATCCTGTGTTCCTGCTAAACAGGAACACGGAACTTTACATTCCCCCAGTTAAAGCACATCCCCCACAGTTAGCAATCACTCCTAGGGAACACATTTAACCCTTTGATCACGCCTGATGTTAACCCCTTCCCTGCCAGTGCCATTGGTACAGTAACAGCGTATATTTTTTAGCACTGATCACTGTATTGGTGTCACTGGTCCTCAAAATGTGTCAGGGGTCCATTTTGCCCGCCGCAATATCGCAGTCCTGCTGGAAGTGGCTGATCGCCGCCATTACTAGTAAAAAAAAAAATATATACAATATATATATATATATATACACACACCATAGTTTGGAGCCGCAATAACTTTTGTGGAAACCAATCAATATGCACACATATTGAGATTTTTTTTTACTAAAAACATGTAGCAGAATACATATTGGCCTAAATTGACATTTTTTATTGGGAATGTTTTATAGCAGAAAGTAAAAAATATAGTTTTTTCAAAATTGACGGTTTTATTGTACATAACGCAAAAAATGTATTTGGGTACAGCGTTGCATGCCTGCACAATTGTCAGTTAAAGTAACGCAATGCCGTATTGCAATAAATGGCCTGGTAATGAAGGAGGGGGGTAAGCCTTCTGAAGCTGAGGTGGTTATAGAGAAAAGGCACACACATTATGCAAAGTAATACAAAGCATTATAAAAACAGGGCCAGTGCTGACGTCATCACGCTGCCAGACTCGCTGGTGGTCCGTTTGTATACTGCTCTGTATTACTTTGCATAATGTGAGTACCTTTTCTTTATAATAAATAAATAGTAAATGTAGGTTTACATCATGGAGTTTCTGTGATTGATGTCTTTTACTGGTATTGTGATACATCCCTGCTGGAGAGGCCTGTGGTTCCCATCATTTGACCCATACATGAGGGTGCAATCGGCTGATCTCTAGCGCCATACAGACCTCCTATAATATGGGGCCTTGTATTCCGGGAAGAGGCTGGTGTTTTCTACAGTATGCAATGGTGGAATTCACAAGTGGTCACAGATAAATTATGAACAATCAGTGGTGGACTTTTATGTATTTAGTTATTACTTATTTGCATGATTTGCACATTTTGAATGGACTTACAAGGCAGATTGTGATTTAAATGCACAGTGCAACATATTTTGGAATTATGTTTTCTTCACATTTGTTCATGAATATGTTTTTTGAGTGCTGCTGTGCACATATTTTTTAAATGATAATTTATGCTAGTTTCTGTATAATATTTGCACCAAGTGCAGTTTTATTATTTTAGAGCTGTATAGTATATGCAGCTGAGGCTACATACAGATAATATGGTGTTACCCAGCAATCACACCTGTTGCAATAAATCATTTGTTTGGGCTTGCTTGGCCCAAATGAACTATTTAAATGGGACATTAAACATGGAGTTGAGCTTTAACACGTGTTAATGTACATATGGCAAAATGCAAGTTTTATTGCTCATTCAGGCAGATCTTAAAGCGAAGGTCCAGCTTGGATGAAAAAAAATAAATAAAAGTCAGCCGGCAACTACAAATACTTTAGCTGCTGACTTTTAATGGGCACTTACCTGTCCAGCAAGCCTGCGATATCAGCACCCCAGGGTGCTGCTGCCGCCGCCATTCCTAAATAGGGTCCTCTTCCCCTCTCCCACGACCCGATCTCCCTGAGAGGAGAAGGGGACCTGTCAAAAACAGGTCCCCACCCCCCCCTCCCCCTTGAAAGGTGCCAAATGTGGCACTGGATGGGAGGAGGAAGCAATGCAATACAGTGGAAGTTCCACTTTTGGGTGGAACTCCGCTTTAATGCCAGCAAGATCCTGCATAAAATCTTTCCTGTACATCAGCCAGGGGTGCCCAGCCTTTTGAAGAACGAGGGCCACTTAAAGTGATTGTAAAGTCTCAATATTTTTTTTTTTTTTTAAACAACAAACATGTTATACTTACCTCCTCTGTGCAGTTGGTTTTGCACAGAGCAGCCCAGATCCTCCTCTTCTCGGGTCCCTCTTTGCAGCTCCTGGCCTCTCCCTCCTATCGAGTACCCCCTCAGCCAGCAGCTTTCTATGAGGGCACCCGAGCCGATTCAGAGCTCCGTGTATCCATTCAGACACAAAGCCCTGACCCGGCTCCGCCCCTCTCCCCCCTAATTGGCTGACTGACTTTGATTGACAGCCTCGGGAGCCAATGGCGCACTGCTGTGTCTCAGCCAATCAGGAGCAGTGTTCTGGACAGCTTAGAAACTCGGGGACATCACTGGAGAGAGATGGGGATCAGGTAAGTAATTAGGGGCTGCTGGGGAGGCTGCTACACCCCTGTAAGTAACTTAATAACTGGCCCCAATGAGCAGAGTAGGCTGGCAGGTCTGGTTTACTCTATGGGCGCTCCGATCTGCCCAGACAGAAGGGGGCGGATCCCCTTCTGTTTTTTTTTTTTAGCGGATCGGATTGGTAGGCATGTGCAAATGAACACAAGTCCGTTTGCATCTGCTGCTGCATAAAGGTGAATGAAGGGTCAGATTGGGTTGGACTGATCATGTAAAAGGTTGCTTTCACACTGATGCACCGTGATTTAAATGCACCACGGGTGCAGTGCAGTGCAGTGCGTCTGTGGCTTTCCTGTGGGTTAGCTGCACTTTGGCATAGATTTCTATTATATCCTGCAGGAAGGTGTAGTGCACTTTCTGAAAGCACACCAAACCCGCAGGTAATAACATTAGTCTATGGCTCGGTGCAGGTAACCCGCACTGCGTTGCACCTGCGGATCAGTTTGAAAGCAGCCTATTAACCACTGAAGAACAGATATGTCCGTATATACACTGTGATTTCAGTAATAAACGTACCTTTGATAACAGGTATCGCCAGCTGTTGCTGTCCCAAGCAGAGTGTACTTGGTATCACTCCGCTTGTGACAGGATCCTGCGCTATACAGGAAGCACCAGCTTATTTGGCTCTGCTCCGCAGCCGCTTGCTTCCTCTACCACCGGCTTCATTAACAACACTGATGCTCTGGGATGGTAGGTTGGCAACCCGCGATCTGGGCTTGCCAACCTGCCATCCCTGAGCAGTAGGTCGTGAGCCATATTCCCCCCTGAGCACTGCGGGCCGCATGTGGCTCCCGGGTTACTGGTTGGGCACCCCTGCTGTATGCATGTAATGCTTGTGCAGCATTTACAAGTGTACAGCATACCCAAACTCCACCACCACTGCTCAGGACAAATATTTACATGTCGGCCTTGAAACAAGTCTTTCATGCAGTGGAACATGCACTGAATAACCAACTTATTGGTCACTGATGAATGCCTGTTGGAGGGAAAATGTGCCACCACTGCATGAATGTCGGCTGCCTATGTCCTAGCAACTACAGAAGCTAGACAGCAGAAGCCGCCTGCATCCTAACAACCAAGGACACTAGGTGGGAGGAGCAACCAACAGGGTATATGTATGTTGTATGCATGTAAAAGTTAGCACAAATGTTTACATGTGCGCAGCATAATACAGAGCCCAAAATATGATCTCAGCCACAGCTTTGTTTCAGAACCGTTTAAATGAGCTTATACACTTCTATAAAGCCATGTACAAAACCATACGCTGTACGCATCAGTACTGAGCAATTTTTATCACCATGTGAATGAGCCCTTAGTTTTGGTTCACACTTGTGGGGCTGTGTCCTGCAGGTTGGGCAGCCTACGCATTTCAATGGGCTGTTCTACCCATTGAGACGCAGGTAAAAGAATCCGCAAAAATTGCATCACATCAAACTGGTGATTTGGCACACACAAAAATGCGTGGGAGAACCATTGAGAATTAATAGCACAACTGTGTGTCTACTAAAGTGCAGCATTTTTCTCTGTGGGTCAGGAATATGCACATTTTTCCTTGCATTCCCCAGCTGCAGAGATCTGAACCCAAGCTTAGGGTTATTGCAATATTGTAATAGAATGGTGTGAAGCCCGCCCTAGTAACTGTCAGGTGGTGAAACCTTCCAGTATCTCAAAACCAAAATATCGGCTTTGGCTTGGTTGGCCCTAATATTATGCAGTAAAAGCATTAGCAAAAAAAAAAAAAAAAGAAAATAATAGTGTACCTGTAAAACTATTGTTCATTTCAGGAGCCTCATCGTCATAGTCATCGTTCTCTGTATGCACTATGCCAGCATTTTGCATATCATTGTAAGATTTTGTCCGTTTGGGGGTCGACTGCTTAGAGCCGGAGAAAGGATTTTGCAATGCATCACCGGAAGTCACTTTCCCATTGACGGGCTGGATTGGAGGCTTCGGTGTCCCATAATAATTACCTAAACAAGAAAAAAAACAGATAGGCAGGTTTAACAAAAAAAATGAAATGTTTCTTTCTCACCCCACTTAAACATTGGCAGATCTTTTTCTTCCCGCCACTTTCACAGAACAGAGGAAAAATCTATTAGTTTTCTAAACATGCACCAAGCAGAAAATAAAATAGAGTTTCTTTGTTTCCTCTGGGCTCCTGAAGAATGTGCGTATTGGGAGAATTGAGGAGTGCATTGTTGAAGTTCATTCATTACACAGATTTAAGACAAAAGGCAGCTCGGCTGAATAGCAAAACTTCATCTCACTGCATTTGAATTTCAATTAGCCGGGTTTCATCCAAGGGTGCTTTTGTACAATGTGATGTCAGGTTTTGAGTGTACCCAGCAGAAAATATAAAATTCATTACCCCGTTCACCCTGAGAACCGAAAGAAAGGAAGGAATGACCCACATAATCCAGCTGGACTCATTTTAGTTTGCACCAATTTTTTTTTTTACTTTTACAAACTTGTACACCCAGGATTAATTACTGAAAAAAGGAGGCAGCTGTTGGGTTTTACGAATTCTTATAAAACATCTATTCAACCACTTGAAGTTTTTGTGTGCACTTCTATTAAAAGATTCTCATCACAAAATACAAAGTAATCTACAGGATCTGGGTTTGGGCAGGAGTAAGTTGAATTTTTACAGTCCTGTAAACGTCAGATATAAAGCAGATCTTAACTCCAACGTTAAATTAAGGGTACGTGAACAGTCGGAGAAGGAAAAATAGTGATAAAATGCCTAAAAGGTTAGTTCATCTTTATGATAAAAATATATGTATTTCAGTGCTCCCAGTGAATGAAAAAACACTGCTCAGATTTTGAGGAAAAAGCTGCTTTTCTATATGATACCTGTAGGCCATGCACGGTCTTTTCCAAGACCCTCTGTCCTGCCTGGATGGAAGGACGCAACATACAGGAGGGTACACACTTCTCAGCTTAAGAGAAACACGTGTTCTGGTTCGCTCGAAACCTACCCATGTGCAGAGCCGCAATTACTGAGCTCACTTGCTGCTGCTACAGAGGGAAGTGCACTGCGCATGCCAGAGTGCTTGTTCCTGCAAAGTAGAGAGATGGACGCTTAACATTTGGCACCTCCTGCCATCTAGGCAGGACGGGGAGAGTCACCTACCTGAGAATTAATTGGACAACCTTGTGAACGGTCGTGCATGGCCTACAAGTATGACAAGGAAAAGCAACTTCTTCTTCAAAACGTGTTTTTTTAATGTACTGGGGACCCTTTAAAGTAAATTTTTTGCAGCCAAATTGGGGTAATACCTACTTTATATTTGTTCCATGTCCACATTCACATAACAGAACTAAAAAGTGCTTTACTTGCTTAACAGTCTTAGCTTTCCTCTTCTATGTAAAGCTAACAACAAAATTTAACCCCTGCTCCCTCCCCCAGGAGTTTATATTGCTGTAAATCCCCTATTACCTTTTCATTGGGTTATGCCCAAATAACATGCTCACAGCCCCAGTGATTCAGCGTTGTCCTGCAGTGATTCAGTGCTGCATGATAGCCCCATGCCGCCATCTTCTTTCCTTAAAACATCAGGAGCTGGCTGCCTATTATGGGTCGTTGCACTAGCTGGCTCCATTGATTCCATGTTGCCAGGTCTGCCCTCCTCTAAACACTCACTGTCTGTAAGCGAATGCCTCCTGGGATATTTGATGTGGATATCCCCCTGAAGGCTGCTAAAGTAGAGAAGACATGATTTTGGTCTAGGCAAGAGTGGTGACAGTGGACGGGCCAAATCAGAAAAAAAAAAAAAAAGATAAATAAACTAAGCAACAAAAGAAGAGTAATCCTAGCTCAGTACAGGTGCCATTCAGAGAATGCTTTGCATTTACTCAATGAACACAAAGCATTCTCTGACTGGACAAGGTAGAGAGTGTGACGTCACCAGAATTCTACTTTATGTTTCTAGTTTGCTAAATATACCATTGGAATTTTTCTTTTCATCTGTTCAGTAAGTGCAAAAAATAATTGTTGATCTTGCCAGAAATTCAAAGCTGTCCACTCTTCCTGTGTTATTACTATACGCTCTACCTGTGCAATGGTGTCTAATCAGCCCTCACATTTGATATCTTGGACCACAGAATGTTCAAGCTGGCCATAGAACATTACTAACAGATTCCTCCATCTACATAAATGCCTTTTGGGATATTGTTTTCTGATAGCGGGAACTGCCGCTGCCAGAATACACTGATCAGCAGCTGCAGCCACTGATCGACAAAAGTTTTCCAGCATGTCCCTTCAACAGAGGGCAATGAAATGGTCAACTTCCGTCAAATAGAGACAGCCACACACTAATTGAAATTCGTCCAGTTCATCCTTGTATGGCCCAGCTTTATTCTTTATGCTGTGGAGGTAACGAGGGGATAAGTCACCTCTCTCCATTAGTAAATTGTAGCAAGGTCTTTAAATGGATAAACATGGAGAAATATGCATGTATTACAGAAATGCACTGCATATGTTTTTTTGTTTTTCATTTTCCTATTTTCTCTGACATACACCACAATATGGAGAGTACCTACTAAATGTCTAATTTTCATCAGAAGTTCAAAGAAACAAGGGGTATAGTCATCATCCTAGGATAGTGAGCAAGGTTAATGCAAATCATTCCTTTTACATCTGACTGGTTATACTTTTCTAGTTGCACCCAAGCCCTGCTCCATATAAGCCAATTCCAAACACTACTCTGATGGTGGCCAACAATCTTGAAACAGCTGCATACAGTTTGGAATAAATGGTTTTATAATAATGCCCTGTATCTGCACTAAGACTCTGGATGTGCAGATGGCCAAGACACAAATAAGAATTATTATTATTATTACAGGTACAGTAAAACCTTGGATTGCGAGCATAATTCATTCTGGAAACATGCTTGTAATGCAAAGAACTTTTATATCAAAGCAAATTTCCCCATAAGAAATAATGGAAACTCAGATGATTCGTTCCACAGCCATTTATTCATAAGTCCTTCAGTTTATAGTCCATGTAAAAAAATTATAGCAATGTGATAGGTTGTGTGACCATAAAATGTCCACCCACAAATGGCCGCCTCCACAAGGGGATTAGGAGTAGAGTTGAGCGGACACCTGGATGTTCGGGTTCGGGTTTTCATGGAAAAGTTCGGGTTTGAACTTGACCCCGGACCCCGAACCACATTGAAATCAATGGGGACCCGAACTTCTGGGCACAAAAATGGCTGTAAAAAAGTCCTGCGAAGTGCTAGAGGGCTGCAAAAGGAAGAAAAGTGGGGTAAGAGTAGGACAAGTGCCCTACAAAGAAATGGGGATAGGGAAATAACAATAATCTGTCCCTTACAGCACCAGCAGCATCCTCTCCCTACACTAGGCCTGAGAGCATATGACATGCAGCACTACGTGACTCCAGCTCATACAGAGGCTGGGTCACATGATGCACTGGCCAATCACAGCCATGCCATTAGTAGGCATGGCTGTGATGGCTTCTAAGGGCAAACCAGTGAAACGCTTGTTGATTGGCTGCCCTGCAGCTATTCAACAAGCGGGAAAAAAATACCAGAACCTGAACTTTTTCCCAAAAGTTCGGGTTTGGGTTCGGGTCCCGAACACCGCAAAGTTCGGTACGAACCCGAACTTTACAGTTCGCTCAACTCTAATTAGGAGCAAAATCCAGTAGGAGCTACCATATTGCTACACTTAGAGGCATCTTTCTTCTCTTTTATACTCAGTTGTGACGTGACACTACTTTTATATCAAGACATCACTTGTTTATCAAGTCAAGATTTGTAAAAAATTTTTGCTTGTCTGCAAAACACTCTTAGACCAAGTTACTCTCAATCCAAGGTTTTACAGCACTTCTATAGTGCCGTCAATTTATGCAGCGCTTTACATATATATGTTCACATCAGTCCCTGCCCACAAGGAGCTTACAATCTAAGGTCTGTAACTCACATAAATATATACACATACTAGGGTCAATTTAGACAGGAGCCAATTAACCTACCAGCGTGTCTTTGAAGTCCCACGCAGGCACAGGGAGAACATGAAAACTCTAGGCAGGTAGTGTCGTGGTTTGGATTCGAACCAGCGACCCTTTTGCTGCTAGGTGATAGGTGAAAGTGCAAGAATGATTTACATCAGCGGTGTCCAAACTGCAGCCCGGGGGGGGGGGTGTTGGGGGACAGACGTGGCCCTTTGCTTGGCTTTATCAGGTCCTTGGACACTATTCCTCCCAAAGCCCTATTTTTTCTACGCCAACAATTGGGCATAATTCCTGTGATACCAACAATGGGGCACTAATTTTCCCACTGACACCAATGATGGGGCACTATTCCTTTCCCTGATACCAACAATGAGGCAATATTCCTCCCACTAATACCAATGATGGGGGGGTTCTTTTCCCCCACTGACGTCAGGGCATTTTCTATTCACAATGGCCACAGTCCAGCCCCCTCAAAGTCTGAAGGACAGTAAACTGGCCCTTTGTTCAGGAGACCCCTGATTTACATGGTTCCTCCCTCTATCATAATATGAGAAATAAAATCATTACTTTTTAAATTATGATGGAAGTGAAGCAAGCGAATACCTACCCTGTTTTGTACTTGATAAAATCAAACTTTGTAAAACTCAAGAGTCTCTCCTTCTCATGACATGACTGAAACACACAACATGCAGGCTTTAACAAGAAAGCCATCTCCTTTGTAGCTTTACCCTTTCCTACATTGATATTTCACAAGAACAAACATGCAGGGTTGGTATTGACAGTGAGCCCATGACTGCTGCGCCATTCCTGTTAGGGTTGCTACATGTAGTGCCCATGACCATGACATCTGTTCTGCTTACAATGAAGAGAAGTGTCAAAGTCTTTGTGGCTTAGGCCCTCTAAGGGCCCATATATCTGAACATAAAATACTCAGCTCTTTTGGGGCACCCAAGCCTCTCCTAATGGATTCTGGGCTTGTGATTTACCATGTATTTCCTAAATAATTGATTAGTGGTTTAAAATTAATAATAACCACAAGTATAGGAGTTGGCCATCTATAAAATTTCCAGAACATTGCCTATTCCATAGGCAACCCTGTCCTAGTTCCTGCAAGTACATGGGCGGTGAGACCAAATCTGAGAGATGTAGATGTTTCACAAAGTATACATATTTCCAAACATTTTTACCTACTGGGTCATTTTTTTCCAATCTCTTGTTCAGGTGACAACCTCAACATTTGAAATCCCCATCACTTTCTGTATTAGGCTCCTTTCACACATGCGGAGCCTGCTTTGACGGGCTCCGCTGCTCAGCGGGGATCCATCCGTTGATCCCCGCTGAGCTGACAGATGACAGGACAGTGCAGAGACTGACCTGTCACAGCTCCATTCTCCTCTATGGAGGATCGGATGAACACGGACCGTCTGTCCGTGCTCATCCAATCCAATCCGCCAGGCAGATGGAAAATAGGGCTTCCATCCGTCTGTTTCTGGCGGATCGGAGCGGATCGGGTGTCAGCGGACATGTCACCGTTGACATCCACCGCTCCATAGAGCACAATGGAGCGTCCCTTTGGGTCCGCCTGAAAAACTGACAGGCAGACCCAAACGAACCGTATGTGTGAAAGAGCCCTTAGTGACAAGGACAGGACAGGACAAAGAGGGAGAATGTCAATAAAAACTTGATAAGGTGTTTCTGAGATGGTATATGGTCCCAGCGAGAATCGCAGCTTATGTACCGGGAGCATCCTCTTTATGCTTTCAGGGCTGCGGACAAGAAGGAACAATGTACCAAATTTGGTGGCGATGCCCAAAGGTGCGAAGGTTCTGGATTAGAGTATTCAATTTTATATACTAAACCTGGCTAAGTCTCCAAAACAGGCTTTGCTGGGTGGTAAGGTGGAGAATGCATCTAAAGCTCAGAGGCGCCTTAGAACCTTCATATTCACAACAGCGAAAATCATTATTGCCAAGTCTTGGAAATCAGCTAGCTTACCATTTGCACAACTCAAACAAAAACTCTCTTGGATAATGCTAAGTGAGCATATGACTGTGATTCTCAGAGATACAATTAAGCAACTTGAAAACTTTGGGACCCATGGGTCAGATATTTGGAGATTCCAGAGCCATATTGGTTTAGAGACAACCCGAGATGGTGGAGGTCGGTGTTGGGGGTCCTAGCATTTGCTATGGGTCACGTCATCTCTTCACTTCTTCTCCTCCACTTCTTTTCC
Source organism: Glandirana rugosa (assembly GCA_018402905.1). Classification (NCBI taxonomy): domain Eukaryota; kingdom Metazoa; phylum Chordata; class Amphibia; order Anura; family Ranidae; genus Glandirana; species Glandirana rugosa. The sequence continues at coordinate 1,042,363 of BLSH010323803.1, read as the reverse complement.
CCTTTTCCCTTGATCTTAATGCGAAATGGATTTTATATACTCAAACTGGTGGTGAGAAGATTATTTTTAAATAGTTCTATCATTTAGGTGATGACATAAGATGTCATCAATGTCTAGTATCTTGATGTATAGATAAATTACAAGAAATGTTCTTCTTTGTCACAACTTTTATATACTTTATTATGAAAATCCAATAAAAACATTGAAACAAAAAAAAAAACTTGATAGATGTTCTAACCCCTGGCCACTCTACACTGAAAACAATGTTTTGCCTTCACACACACTTTAATGAGAAACTTTTAGCAGGAACTTAACATAAAAAATTACCCAGATACGCTGATAGTCATTGACACACAAGTAAACCCATCTGCTCAATATCTTAACAGATGCAAAAGAAGAGAACATATTTAATGCCAAAATGCAAAAAATAGAGTTTTGGGAAAAATATATAATCTTGCCACACTCCCAAACATAATGTTAGAATGTCATAGAAAACATATATATATCGTCAGTTATTAAAGTAGCAATGCCATCCATATACACTCACCGTCCACTTTATTAGGTGCACCTGTTCAATTGCTTGGTAACACAAATTGCTAATCAGCCAATCACATGGCAGTAACTCAATGCATTTAGGCATCTAGACGTGGTGAAGACGACTTGCTGACGTTCAAACTGGGCATCAGAATGGGGAAGAAAGGGGATTTAAGTGACTTTGACTATGGCATGGTTGTTGGTGCCAAACAGGCTGGTATTTCCTACGGATTTACGTAACTCAATGACGGTACACTAACCGACTAATCGTTAAACACAATGGTTCGTTAACTTGTCCACGTGGATTATTTCACCTGCCACTCACATATACCTACCGTAACGATGAAATTATTGACTGCTATATATATACAAAAGATACTGTAAGATTGTAATACAAACCCTCACACCGTTCTAATATATAAAAAGGGTTTTGAGATAAAAAACGTAAAACCGTAATTTATACAAGAGAAGAAAACGTAGACAATTCTAT
>BLSH010323803.1:967327-1011500 GCA_018402905.1 Glandirana rugosa | reverse complement strand
CCTCCCCCTTTGTTGGGGGAGTTCTCCTATAACGGCAAGGAGCTGGTGAGGTGAGGTGTATGGGTGAGGACCTGAAGAGTGGATGGTGTGTGTGTGGGTGAGTGTTAGTTGAAATTTATTTTTTGTTTTTTTTGGGTTATAGTATAGTATAGTTTTTGTGTTTCTGTACACTCCTTTGACCTCCTGTACCGATCCGGCTGGGTCGGAGGGGCAGGTTTTGGTTAAACTCCTCTAACCGCCCCCCTTTTACAAAGGGGATGGCGGACTATTACTGTGAGATATGTTGTTGGCCATGTTCGGCCCTGGTTTGGTTGTAATCTGTATATCTCCTTGCCATGTGTTTTTACGACTAATGTAACTATTGTAATTATACTTTGTCAAAAATTAATAAAAACATACTTTAAAAAAAAAAAAAGGAAACAATGACGCTACTGAAGCATTCAGGATTCTAGATATATTTTTACGAAGAGAAAGAAACACAAATATGGTGATCCTGTCACCATAGAACACACAGCAAAGAGAAGTAGAGCGGGTCTTCTTTATCTACCAACATATCCATTTTTACTATGATGTGTTCAAAGATGTCAAGAAATCAGAAGAGTACATAAGGTAGAAATGTGGCAATTTAACAGAATGATCAAATCTGCGATTCCAATTTTTGTCAAAATCACAAAGCAATAGAAGACATAAAATAGTGACTTTGATTGAATACAAAGAGATGGGATCAAAATTGCTCCTATTCATATCAGCAGAAAAATCCAACAGTCTAGGCCCGTAGCATTTCATGTATCAAAGCAATCTACAGGGGCTGTATGTAGCACCAAAATCTACAAAAAATAAAAAATATATATCAATCAAAAATACAAGAAATCTTGATCAAAAATAAGGAGTGTATGGGAGAAGAAAAAGAGGTGCTGCCCATCCCAAACAGGTACTTACGTAGTTGTGGGAAGTAGACCATGTGGGCCGGTGACCACACGCTGCCAGATTATATATATCACTATATTTTTATCATTACTTTTTTAGAACCTGGATTGCCACGAATACTCTTTATGGACACATTTTTCTTTATATGGTGGCTTGTGTGTGGCCGGGCCCCTCGCGGGTTGGCCCTTCCCTCAGCTCCCGGGCCTGGCGCCTTCTGGCAGCATGTGGTCACGCTGGATAAAATACAACCTGTTTGTTTTTTTTTATTTGCCATCTGTGTCATAATGTGGAGATTCCCCTTCAATTCCGCTCCAAAGTCACAATAGGAAGTGAAAAGAAATCCTTCCAAGGAAGGAAAAATGAATGGTCACCACCAGTCTCACCAGAACTGGTGTACCTATTGAAAGATCCCCCTCTATTCCTTTTCTGGTGAAAACTACAAATTAGGAATTTAATTTCATTAGGCAAATAGAGCGGGTGAATCTCCCTAAAGCCTGGTAGAAACTACACACACCCAGCAAGTTGCACGAAAAAAAAAAACCTGACAGCTACAGTTGGAGCCGCTGTGCTCTCTACTTGAAGTTAGTGCAGCAATCTCCCCAGCTGAGCTATTGTGTTCTGACAGGGGGACGGCGCCGCTGCCAGAACACTCCGATCAGCGCTCTCTGCCATAAGCCAAACGGCTAGCTTCCACCGGGAAGACCGACATACAAACCGGCCGACTTTCGGCCCAAGTGTATTGAACCGCCCGACATCTGGCCTGTGTGTAAGGGGCTTTAGGGAGGAACAGACAGCAATAAAAGACCTGACAGGCGTTATATCCCTTTTATGTTGTGTTTGTGTTAGGATATCCTAACAAAAAAACCACAACAAAAAAAAGTGTTTTGGCTTTAGATGTACTTTAACGCTCCAAGTTTCCCTCTCGGGCCAACCACTGGTTGCAGGAAAAAAACTGCTATTATTATTATTGCTATAGCAGCCGCTAGTGATAATCGCAAGAAAATCTGGCAGGCTGGTTGTACCCAAGGTGATCGATCAATCAACATGGTGCATTCAGCCTGCCCATTAATGGTTCAAATCTTGGCCGGTTCCTGCTTAATCTTTTTCTCTGCCTTCACATCAGCTTCTCAATACACCAGTGCTAGTTGCATATGACGTTCCTCTCTTTAACAATAGCCACCACCAGTAGTGGAACACTGGAAGCATATCAAACCTTGCATTACAATATCCACCCAGCCTGAATTCCTAAAATATGGTTCTATTGTTGTTGAAGGAACTTCTTAAAGCAAGGTATTTTTTTCCCTTTCTATGGACAAATCTTTCAGATTCCCATTTCAGACAAATCACTATGCAATTCCGCAATCAAATTAACACACTGCTAGAGTCTGCAAATGGTTTAATTATCATGTAAGGAAGCCTTAAGAGATAGTTTTATCACATGAATTACCCCGCAAGAAAATTCTATACTGGATACTTAATACTTTAAAACATAAAAAGATTAGGCAGCTAGAAAATGATTGGGGCATAAACAGTTATATTGGACCAATTAAAAAATAGCCTCACTTTCTTTAGTTCCACAAACAGGTTGATGCCCTGTACACTTCTACTTTAACAAATAAGTCAGAACTGAGAAAGGGCCAAGGTTACCAAAAATGCTGTAAATTTTAAAGGGCTACTAGATTAGATCAGGGGTGCTAAAGACGATACAAATTTACGCAGGGATTGTTTGCTCAGAAAATAGGTGCAGGAACTCAACCAGCCCCTCCCTGTGGTGGGAGGATCTTAAAGGGCAATAAATACCAGGAGTACATTATGTAAAGAGTTCAGGGATGTGCTACGTACATAATGCAGAGTTCAGAGGTGTGCGGTGTACAGAATGCAATGTTGAGGAGTGTGCTACATACAGAGTACAGGGTTTAAAGGTGTGCTATACACATCATGCAGGATCAGCTCTCTTTCACAGGCTGTCCACATCTCATCTCCACCCCTCTCTCCTGGGTGCGAGGGCCACATGAAATGGCCTGGTGGGCCGGATTTGGCCCGCGGGCTTTGTGTTTGACACATGTGGATTAGATGAATGAAAAAACAAAGTTGAAGTACAATCTGCACTAAACTCACAGCAACCAGACCGCTACGGGTATTTGACACTTGCAGGTGAGTGGATACCTGTTCCTCCTGTTGCGCACTGTGGTTCCTCTGTTTAGTCTTGCACATCACTGCAGGACATATGAGCTGACAACAAGAACCTCAGCATGTAGCAGAAAGAGTAGGTTTACATTTAACACTTTCAACCTAATAGTTTAGCTGGATAATGACAGTACAACAGAATGATCACTCTGCAAAGCACCAAATGTATTCCTCCTAAATGATGTCGCTGGCTCATAACAAAAAAAAAAGTAACAGAGATCCTTACATTAATATGAGGATACAAAACAGTCTACTTCTGATGTGTGTAGTGCCCCGCCACCATACCTTCTTAGGCCCTGTACACACGGCTGAATATCAGGCCAAAGTTCGGCATGTGTGTATGGCAGCCGGTCTGACAGAAGCTGGCCGAACGGGGGGGGGGGGGGCATTGCTATACATTATATATATATATTGGATTGGTAGTACATCAGCCCCTCCTGAGCTCTTCGGTTTTCAGCCCGCTGGGTTGAACGAAAAAAAAACTGCTTGTGTTTACCAGGCTTTAGGCCTAAACCAGACAGCTGAACTTTGAAATCCAACATACAGTCTCCTTTAGGCTTATAAGAAATATGTAAAGTGAAAAACTCCAGATTGGATGGACCTTCTGACCCTGCATTGAACAAAACAGGGGCTAATTATGTAAGAGTCCTTAAGCAGTATTAAACCCAAAAGCAAACATTTATTATATTGCAGTTTACCAATTCTTAAGCCTCATACGCAAGGATGTTTTTTGACGTTTTTTGCAGCATGTTAGTCAATGGTCCCATAAAAACGCTGACGTTTTTCAGCTGTAGAGGGCGTCGGCGTTAGTGAGCTGAAACTAGAATCCACGGCCAGCGCGTTCTGAGGCTGCAACATTTTGACGCTGACGCCGCAAAACGTTCACTAACACCGTACCGGCGTTAATCAGTGTTTTTGACGCAGACATATTTAGGTTGAAAAATAGCAGAGGATTTTTTTTTTTAAGAGCCTAATGATGCCGACGCTCACTAACGCCGATACAGAATGTTGAAAAACGCAGATTTTTTTCCCTGGCGTCGGGCCCAAAGTTTTCCTTATTTTTTAAGATACCTGTGATGGTTGCATTTGTTTTCTTTTTTGTTTTGGCTTTATTTCTTCTTTATCGGTAAGTCTTTTTCAAAACAAGCTCTTTTGTAGTTACAGGGATGAGAGACCATTGAACACTGGCAGGGTGCTTTTATTTATTCATGTAAAACATTTATCCCAAAAAGAAAAAAAACTGTTTGCTGTAACTGATTATAAAGTAAAAAGTATATAAAATTTTAAAGTATTTCTAACACTTCCCTCCTCCCAGACTGACAATGGTGCTGTCCAAATCCACCCCCTGTGCTCATTCATCCAGAGTGGTGTTTGTATAATACAGGAGGTGTGCTACTGGCAAGATCACGAAACGAAAACATATGCAGCCACCGCATCAACTGATTGCTAAGCTGCAATATATTTAATTTTAGGTTTGGGTTTGGGTTTAACACCGCTTTAAGTAACTGCTCCATTACTTACTTTGGTAAATGTCACTTGCACTTAACACCAGGGGGCCTATTTCTAATTGTAAGTGGATACCGTTCTCTATTTTATTGCATAGCATGCATTTTACAGCTCATTAATAAAATGCAGGGCGTTGTGTGGAGCATGCAGTACTCCACTGAGCTTTCTCACTAACACACCAAAGAGAGCAACATGATTGGAGGAGAGTCAATCACTTAAAATAGGCTCCTCTCAACTTTTTCTTTTTCTCCCATTCATTTTTATTATGCTCCTCCACCTTTGGTCTCCAAAAGATAATCAAACATGCAAACAGGAGATTTCACCTACTGCCAAAATGATCAATCAATTTAAAAGCAACCAAAAATAAATACTCAATACCTACCAACAAAAATTCAACTGAAAACAGAAACTATACAATACACATTACAAAGGATATAAATATATAGTGGCAACAAAGAAACCAAACGGTACATGCGAAAGTAGGGATGTAACAATGAAAACTGTCACGAGCCTAATATGCTCATAATGGTCTACAAAACTTTTAAAATGCGCCAATAATTCAAATTCACAGTTCACGTCAATAAGGCACATTTCACCATTACCAAATCACACTATTATTCTGAACAAAAAAGCCTCTTTCTTGCCATAGAGGCCTCATGCACACTGGGCTTAAAAAACATTGCTTTTACAGGCATTTGGCTTTTTTTTTTTGTTTCTGCCTGTTCTCAAACTGTGTGCCCCCGCGCCCTGGCCCTTTTGCAGGTGTGCCGCGGGGAGCCTGGGAGCTGTGAAGTTTTTGGCAGAACACAGTCACTGTAACAGTCGGGCCGGGGGCACAGCCGTGGCGGCCAGCCTTGTTGCATTCTGGGAGTTGTAGTCTGCACTCAAGCGCAGAGGAAACTACAACTCCCAGAGACCGGAGGCTTGGAGGCAAGGTGCGCAAGGGAGTCAGAACATGTGACTAGCTTGGGCTGCGGGGCTGGCAGCAACTTTACCCCAGGACCAGAGGTATCATCCCCCTAGGAGGCCGTGGCGTGCAAGGACTTGCTGAGCTGCTAGGTAAGAGATCCTGAAACCCCAAGCTAAACCCCACATCTAATCCCCCCCCCATACATCCTATTTGCCCTTCCCCAGTGATCAGGCTGCATTTATGGACACCGGTGGGGATGCATTTATGGGCACTGGTCAGGCTGCATTTATGGGCACTGCTGAGGCTGCATTTATGGGCACTGCCGAGGCTGCATTTATGGGCACTGCTGAGGCTGCATTTATGGGCAATGGTGAGGCTGCATTTATGGACACTGGTGAGGCTGATTTGATATTCAGGTGAAGTGTGTCAATAAGGCACACTTCACCATTACCAAATCACACTATTATTCTGAACAAAAAAGCCTCTTTCTTGCCATAGAGGCCTCATGCACACTGGGCTTAAAAAACATTGCTTTTACAGGCATTTGGCTTTTTTTTTTTGTTTCTGCCTGTAAATGCACCTCAATGTTAGCCCATGCACACATAGGCATTTACAGGCGTATTAGAGGAGGAGCGTTTCCAGCACTGTTCTCAAACTGTGTGCCCCCGCGCCCTGGCACTTTTGCAGGTGTGCCGCGGGGAGCCTGGGAGCCGTGAAGTTTTTGGCAGAACACAGTCACTGTAACAGTCGGGCCGGGGGCACAGCCATGGCGGCCAGCCTTGTTGCATTCTGGGAGTTGTAGTCTGCACTCAAGCGCAGAGGAAACTACAACTCCCAGAGACCGGAGGCTTGGAGGCAAGGTGTGCAAGGGAGTCAGAACATGTGACTAGCTTGGGCTGCGGGGCTGGCAGCAACTTTACCCCAGGACCAGAGGTATCATCCCCCTAGGAGGCCGTGGCGTGCAAGGACTTGCTGAGCTGCTAGGTAAGAGATCCTGAAACCCCAAGCTAAACCCCACATCTAATCCCCCCCCCATACATCCTATTTGCCCTTCCCCAGTGATCAGGCTGCATTTATGGACACCGGTGGGGATGCATTTATGGGCACTGGTCAGGCTGCATTTATGGGCACTGCTGAGGCTGCATTTATGGGCACTGCCGAGGCTGCATTTATGGGCACTGCTGAGGCTGCATTTATGGGCAATGGTGAGGCTGCATTTATGGACACTGGTGAGGCTGATTTGATATTCAGGTGAAGTGTGTCAATAAGGCACACTTCACCATTACCAAATCACACTATTATTCTGAACAAAAAAGCCTCTTTCTTGCCATAGAGGCCTCATGCACACTGGGCTTAAAAAACATTGCTTTTACAGGCATTTGGCTTTTTTTTTTTGTTTCTGCCTGTAAATGCACCTCAATGTTAGCCCATGCACACATAGGCATTTACAGGCGTATTAGAGGAGGAGCGTTTCCAGCACTGTTCTCAAACTGTGTGCCCCCGCGCCCTGGCACTTTTGCAGGTGTGCCGCGGGGAGCCTGGGAGCCGTGAAGTTTTTGGCAGAACACAGTCACTGTAACAGTCGGGCCGGGGGCACAGCCATGGCGGCCAGCCTTGTTGCATTCTGGGAGTTGTAGTCTGCACTCAAGCGCAGAGGAAACTACAACTCCCAGAGACCGGAGGCTTGGAGGCAAGGTGTGCAAGGGAGTCAGAACATGTGACTAGCTTGGGCTGCGGGGCTGGCAGCAACTTTACCCCAGGACCAGAGGTATCATCCCCCTAGGAGGCCGTGGCGTGCAAGGACTTGCTGAGCTGCTAGGTAAGAGATCCTGAAACCCCAAGCTAAACCCCACATCTAATCCCCCCCCCCATACATCCTATTTGCCCTTCCCCAGTGATCAGGCTGCATTTATGGACACCGGTGGGGATGCATTTATGGGCACTGGTCAGGCTGCATTTATGGGCACTGCTGAGGCTGCATTTATGGGCACTGCTGAGGCTGCATTTATGGACAATGGTGAGGCTGCATTTATGGACACTGGTGAGGCTGAATTGATGGGCACTGGGAGGCTGAATTGATGGGCACTGGGGAGGCTGCATTGATGGGCACTGGTGAGGCTGCATTGCAAATCTTTTCAGGTGTGCAGCAAAAGTGTTTACATCTTTTTGGTGCGCCGCAAGACAAAGTGTGAGAAACACTGGTTTACAGGCGGAAAAAAGCGCACTACCAGAGCATTCAGGAGAGGAGCTGAAGATCAGAAAAACACATGGTAAACGTTAGACGTGTTTAGCGGTTGAGTGTTCATATATTACAATAGCCAGATTAAATTAATATTCTAACCAATGGAATCCATAAACACTTAAACGTTTGACACTCCTAAGCAGCTTTTCTCCTGCCAAGAGAAAAGGCATTCAGGGGAGGAGAGCAAATGATCAGAATTCATCAGGGTCCAAAAAGAAAAGAAAAAATGACACGTGGTCTCTGATTACTAAGAGCGAAGGATGGTTTTGCATTCAAAAGCCAGCTGCTATTCTTGGTCCAATGAGATACAGGTGGGGAATTGCCCACGCCATAGTTCACATTAGAAAGGGGCAGGGATGCTTGTGGCATCATTGACCTAATATGGCGACATGGCCATGTTAGATCAGTGACAGTGACCTAATGTCAGCTGGATTTTGGGTTTAGACCGGCACCCGGGTTCCGAACAAAACAAAACGTATCCCTACCAGGAGAGTTTCAGGTATTTTATGTAATCAGAATGTTGAAGAGAGTCTATTGTTTGCAATCAGACAGAACCTGGACAATAGATTTGCAGTGAGATAACAGGATCTGCAAGAAACAGCCGAGAAGCAAAGACTTTCTATGTATTAAACAAATATGGCTGCCCTAATGTAAAATTATAAATACAAAAAACACACAAAGAAGCAAGTTTCAATATAAACACATTCTAACAAAATGACTTACAATTAGTTCATCACATTAAAAAAAAAAAGACAGACCCCCTATAAACACTTACATACCACGTATTCATATTCAATTTTATCAGAATCACCTGAAAAATCATGATTGCATTCAAACATTGTGCTGTACTTATATTGGGTGGGCTTTTGCTCAGTTTTAAGCCTTGTTGGAATAATCAAATCAAAATTTGGAATGTCATTGATATATTTCTGGAAGGTCTATTCATCATTCATTGGCTACAGTGAAATATCAAGATGATTTGCATACAAAGCGTAGGATGATTGACCTACAGGGTTTATGCACTTGATATCTATAAAGTGGATATTATTTCCTTGTTAATATATTGTGGTTTACCTTTGTTCTTGGGTTTGCATATTTAATATCGTGTTATGTATAATTAATAAGATGCATCTTTAAACATAGAGATTTTTTTATATGCTTGAGAAAGGTCCAAGTCACAGACTAAAACACTGTGCTTACTATGTATTTGGGCTCTGACTCTTCTCTAGAGTACTACATTACCATATACCCTCAGTTTGTTTGCTGGATTTACCCACACATGGTCAAAGTGAGGGAAGCCAAATTGTAGAAATAATCCACATTTTTAAAATGTTGTAGCCTAATGCTGCTGCATTATCCAACCCTGCTGGGCGAGGGACACAATCATAAATGGCATATGGTAAATAGAAGCCTACACATGTACAGTAAGCCTATACATGTGCAATATATACGTACATACATACAAAGATAACCTTACCTTCATATGTCCCAACTTCAAGTAGAGTTCCACTCTGTTCAAGAGCCAAAAACTCCTGTACAGTCAGAAACTGGTAGTCCACGCCAGGGATCTCCCCTTCTCTAGGCGGACGTGTTGTGCCTGCAATAAAATAATTCAAACAATCCATTAGCAAAAGTTTACCCACATGCATGTTTTATTACACAAAAATTAAAAGACAGCAAACATGAGCTGGATGATAACCAACATAGCTTGGGTACAGAAAGCTGAAGAGGATACAAGAATGTGTAAGAAGAAGCTTGTTCACACCACAACTCAATGAATATGTATGTTGCCATTCGTTGTCAACAGTACCCCAACATACATTCACAGTGTTATATAGCACACCCCAATATTCAGGAACAAACATTCTGTGTGGTGCACTATGTTTTGAAATTGTGCAGTGCCTTTTTGTGTGCGTTGGCCACCCATTCAAAATGTATTAGCTATTTAAAGCAACATGCCTCGACACACAAAAACAAATAGGCATTTTTAAGGAAATGAGCCCTAAGAGATGTTTGTCCTTAAGCTGTGAATGTCTGTATTATTCACATTCTAAGGGACCACAAAGTGGAGATATCTGAGTTTGCACAACTGAAGCTTGCCACATAAGCAGTAAATTTACCCAAATTCGCTCAATAGGTATGCCTTTGGCCACCTCCCACCCAACATCCCTCAACTGAAAAATCAAAGGAACTGGACAGAAAACGGTAAGTGCCCGTTCACACAGGGGCGACTTGCAATCCAAATCGCCCCAAATCACTTGACATTTGAAATCCCATTGAAATGAATGGGAGCCGTCTTAATATGCATGACTGAAGTCGCTCCGACTTCAAGGCGACTTCTGAAAAAGATCCTGTACTACTTCTAGGCAACCTGTGAACATAGGATTCAATAGAAGTCGCCTCCAAGTCGGATCCCCGTCTACGACTTTACAGTTAAAAGAATAGAATTTATTTTTAGGCAGCCCCCTCCCTCCCTTCTCTGATTGGTAAAGTCGCCTGGCAAAAGTCGTGTTGTAAAGTCACCTGAGGTCCTTGAAGTCGCTCTGAAAGTCGCCTAGCGAAGTCGCGACGAAGTTGGGTCACCCCTATGTGAATGCAGGCTTAGCTTAACAGTGTCTGTATCCAATCAGATATCTAGTATTTCAACAGCTGGTGGGGCAGGTGGGGCAGGCTGTGAAAATACAATACCTTAGTGGGACATTAAGCCATCTGCACATATAGTATGCCTAACTAAAGTCTGTGTTGGTTATTCTTTCAAACTGATCATTGCCAGATCGTCTTCTTACAACGGGTTGTCAATCAGTGAAGTATGGGATCTGGGCTAGTCATAAAAGCATTGTAATCTCTGTCCACTGACTATTATGAGCTTAATAACAATATGAAAAGATCATGGAACATAATACACCAACCAGTAGAAATGCTGGTCCAACCCCTGCATGTGCTGTAAAGAGTAAACCCCAACAATGAAATTCTCTTGTTTGATTCCTTTTGGTTTGTTAAATATACTATTGGAAGCATTTTTAAACTGTATTTTTTTTTACGGCCTGAAATTAAGACAGATAGTTTTGTTTTATCCAGCTGTATTTACTAGTGCAACTTATAACATCCAAGTGAAAGATATAAACACAACATGTCAAAAAAAATTCAAAAACAGAATCACTGATTTGGAGAAAGGATCACCCCTTATGTCAGTATTTTGTTGAACCGCATATTGTTTTAATTACAGTCTTTAGTCTGTTGGGATAGGTCTCTATTAAAGGAGTTGTAAAGGCAGAATATTTTTTATCTTAATGCATTCTATGCATTAAGATAAAAACCCTTGTGTGTGTGGCAGCCTCCCCAGCACCCCCCTAATTACTTACCTGAGCCCCCTCTTTTTCCAGCGATGTCCACGACTGTCTTAGCCGTCCGGGACACTCCTCTTGTTTTATTTTACATTTTACCTCTCGAGCCATTGGCTCGCGCAGCTATCAAAGTCAGTCAGCCAATCAAGGGAGAGAGGGGGCAGAGCCAGGTCGGGGCTCTGTGTCTGAATGGAGACACGGAGCTCTGACTCAGCTTGGGTGCCCCCACAGGAAGCTGCTGGCTGTCGGGGCACTCGATAGGAGGGAGGGGCTAGGAACAGCAAATAGAGACCCGAGAAGAGGAGGATCTGGGCTGCTATGTGCAAAACCAACTTCACAGAGGAGGTAAGCATGACATGTTTGTTATTTAAAAAAAAAAAACAAGACTTTACAATCACTTTAACTTAGCACATCTAGACTTTGCTATATTTGCCCACTCTTTGCAGAACTGCTCAAGTTCAGTTAAATTTGATGGTGACCATTTGTGGACTGCGGTCTTCAAGTCATTCAACAGATTTTCAATGGGGTTTAAGTCTAGGCCATACAAGGATATTCACCTTTTTCTCCTTCGACCACTGTGTGGTAATTTTTTCTATGTGCTTTGGGCTATTGTCATGTTGAAAGGTAAACCATCTTTCCATTGACAATTTTCTGGCAGAGGGCAGCAGATTTTCCTCAAGAATTTGATGGTATTTTGCCCCATCCATTTTTCTTCTATCCAGACAAGTGCTCCAGTCCATGCTGCAGAGAAACACCCCCATAATAGGATATTACCACCTACATGCTTTACTGTAGAAATGGTGTTATTTGGATGGTGAGCCCTGTTGGACTTATCGTTAGGTGTTGAGGCCAAATTCAACTTTAGTCTCACCTGACCACCTTAAACACACCTTGAAGATTCTGAGACCACATTGAAAATGGTGCCATGGTTAGATGAGACTAAATTTGAATTATTTGGTCTCAATAACAGAAAATACAGCTGGATAAAACAAAAACGGTGCCTGTCTTCATTTCAGGCTGCAAAGCACAAACGTCATTATTTTAAAGGGAAGGGGGGGGGGGGGTGATTCTTTTATATACCTGCTGTATGCTATAAAACTTGAGATGTGAAGACTGTGGCACAGTGGTGGGTACAGTTACCATCTTGCATTCACTTTTCTCAAAATTATTTTAATCAAAAAATAAAGTAACATCCAGAAGCCTTTAGATTGTAAGCTCCACAAGCAGGACCCTCATATTCCTTCTGTATTGAACTGTAATTGTACTGTGTCCCTTCTTTATTGTAAAGCGCTGCGCAAACTGTTGGTGCTATATAAATCCTGTATAATAATAATAATAAAGACCATTTCCAACCAAAGCATATCGCTTTGCGCGTTTTTTTAAAATTTAAATCACATCCACCTAAAGACTCCAGAGGTGCAAAATCACCACCAGAATTCCCAAATTTGTCCGAATACTGTGGTTTCTACAAAGGTCACATGATGTGTTATGTTTTGCTGATGCAGAATGTCAAAAAAGGTTTCGGCGTCTGGGTTGACACTGCTCATACATGAAATGTTACAACCAGTATGGTTTTTTTCCGCCTCGTGTTAGGTTTCCTTTATGTTTGCACGTCGTCTCCTTACACAGGCCATGCAGAGGCCGATTCTTCAGTTGAGCCAACAACACGCCAACAAAAATGACGACTGATGACCGACAAAAGTCAGGTATATTGGTTAAAAAATTTTTTGAAGCTAGGCAGACTCTGAATGACCCTTCAGGTATTCAATACCGTAAAAGAACTGGATTAAAAGTCCATTACAATCCACAAGATATTCTCTACTATTCAAATGCAAGTCGTCAATCAGTCCAATGGTAGAGTGGTATAAGGTGCAGAAAAAAAAATGCTTGCTCAAAAAAAAAAACTTTTGAGAATTTATATGAAGAATGTTTACAGAATCTTCATCAAATCCTTTAAAAAATTGGCCAATACATGGCTTAGATTTGGTTGACCGACATCTCAAATTTAAATTAATTTGTTGCTCCTACCTCAGGCTCCAGCTGCCAATTTGTCACCCACATCGGCTTATCTGCTTAGTGGGTCAATGTTGGAATTGCAGATAATTGTTTTCACACTAGGCTCATTCCACACAGCAGGATAGAATTATTTTTGTAAAAAAAAAGAACATTATTTTTAGCCAAGACCAAGAATACTTCGAAACACCAGTAACAAAGGAAAAATAAAAAAAGCCTCATGGACGGTCAAGACAGTTGTTGCAACTGCAGTTGAACTGAATATATAGTATAGTGCTGTCTCTGAGCACCTTACTCTACAAACACGGTGTGCATACCCAGTTGTAGTAGAGTCAGAGAATGTGGGCTCAGATGATAGAACATCTGTTCTAGGACAGACAACCAAAGGGAGGGGGCACAGGCACCAGCTGTCAGCTTCCTGCAACACTCTCTAGTGATATTGCCCTCAGCCAAAGAACATTAGCTCCGTCCCCGTGACACACACTGCTCCAATACTGTCTTAAGTGCAAGTGATAAAAAAATCTAACACTCTTCGACATTTGTCAAGGACACTAGAAAAGCTTGTTTGGAAAAAGTCCCATGTAGGTGAAGAAAAACAATGCGATTTGCCCTGGCTGCTTGAGGGAAGTTGGGAATTTTCTATCCATGTAAAATTAAAAAGGAACTTGCTATGTACACCCATGATGGCAAGAAAACTAAACATGGTAGCCACCCTACATATCAGGACTTTCTGTTTCTTCCCTCCTCCCATAATGATTTTACAGTCAAATAGCCAAATAATGCCCTAACACTTTTTTATTTTATTTATTTATTTCAGGTACTTAATTAGCGCCGTAAATTTACGCAGAGCTTTTACATATACATTGTACATTCACATCAGTCCCTACCCTCAAGGAGCTTACATTCTAAGATCCCTAACACACATTCATACACATACTAGGGCCAATTTAGACAGGATCTAATTAACCTACCAGCATGTCTTTGGAGTGTGGGAAGAAACCGGAGTACCCGGAGGAAACCCACGCAAGCACAGGGAGAACATGCAAACTCCAGACAGGTAGTGTCATGGTTGGGATTCGAACGAGTGACCCTTTTGCTGCTAGGTGAAAGTGCTATCCACTACACCACTGTGCCACCCCACTTTTGGGAACTTTTAGGGAATTATACCACAAGAATGAGGTTTGTCACCTTGATCCATGCTACACCAAAGTCACTAACCTAGACTAGCTTGGAGATGTTCAGACTTCTGAGGAATGCTGCTGCTAGACTCATCCACCTTACCAACTTTCTCAATGTCCACCACCCCATTCTGCCAATCCTTCCACTGGCTTCCAATCCACCAATGTATAAATCTCAAATTACCAAAATAAACAGAAAGTGTAGCGCTAAAAGTGGCACGATATACCAACAATTACAAAAATAAAGCAAAGTGTTATACAAAAATTAGTGCCAAAATATATAGGTGAGGATCTGTGCACCTATCGCAGTCACCTATTTTTAATCTGGATTTTATGTACTACCGGCTATTATTCATTTGTACATACACACAATTTTAAATAAAAGTGGTGATTTATTGCACCAAAGAGGGGCATCTATACTCTTTTTTTTTTTTCTCTACATGCCCCTTCTGTGAGGACCTTTTAAACCCTATTGAGGTGACCAACCGGATCGGAGATATTACATCCACTTTCTCCGGATATCGTTGAGGAGGTTCAGCCTAGGTGTCCTGGGGATCCCAGTGGTGGAAGACCACTTAAGCCTGACCACCCTATTTATTGTTTGGATTGTACCATTCCGTTCCAGATGAGATTATTATACCTATTGGGTTTGAATAAACCCCATCTACTGTTGGACTTGGACGAACTGTGTTCTATACACATTTTCTTTGGGTTAATGTGGCTATGGCTTATCTGTGATGCCAATTTGTGAGTATCCACTTTTAAATCATTTTAATTTTTATTAAATTGTCTATGGTAATGCACTAGGTGTGCGCGCCTTCCTTCTTTGTTGTTATTTCAGTTACTTTCGGATTACCCCATTCGAGGAGGGCAGCATCCACCTGGTCTTTATTTATTGGTATCCCGGCTGCCTGCCATCATGAAGGCCCTTTAGCGCTGGAAAAGACTGTTTTTTCTTGTAAAGACATTCACTACTCTACCCCCAGCTACATTCTCAACTTCATATCAAAATATCACCCAAGCCCTTCTCTTTACTCCTTCTAAGACCTCCTGCTCTCTAACCCCCTTGCCAATTCCTCCCATAATTGCCTCCTGGACTTCTCCAGAGCCTCTCCCTTCCCCTGAAACTCCCTACTGTGATCTGCCCAGCTATTTCTTACTGTGTCCACTTTTAGGCGATTCCTGAAAACGCATCTCCTCAGGAAAGCCTTATAAACTCTACTTTTTTCATCAGCGCATCCTACACAGTCGCTACCATTTGTAAGACTTGCACCTCCTTTTAGATTGTAAGCTCTTAATGAGCAGGGCTCTCTGAACCCTCATGTATTCACTTTCATTGTAACTTCACTAGCTCCCTTTACTTTGTAAAGAGCAGCACAAACTGTTGGCACTATATAAATCCTGT
This sequence comes from Glandirana rugosa, assembly GCA_018402905.1. NCBI lineage: Eukaryota > Metazoa > Chordata > Amphibia > Anura > Ranidae > Glandirana > Glandirana rugosa. Next base: position 995,788 of record BLSH010323803.1, on the reverse strand, counting down.
AAAATAATAAAAACAATCACCGGATGCAGGCTTGTTCCAGGTCAGTGGCTCTCTAGATAGGGAATCAAAAAGTTGGAATTTATTAACTTTTAGACATTAAAGGTGCCTACACATTAGAGAAAGGTTGCCCAATCCTGTTATTTATGGTCAATGATCACTGCTATGTATGTTTGTAGGCCCCTCGCTGAAGCTCCCTTGTCTTAGTTTGCCAGGGAAACAAGATCTGAAGGAACAGACCTAACCATCCAATCATTATTATTGCCCCTGTGACCTTCACAGGTGCAAGCATGCAAATTTGGCCAACACATGGACAGTCAACATATAATGTTTTTAGGCAGCTATAGGTGTGATCCACAGATTTCAGTAAGACCCCTTCAACAACGAGGCGCTTCTAAAATACCAGTGAAACACTGAGCGCTTTTGAAGAGCCTTTCAGGCGCTTTTGAAGAGCTATCCATTCATCTCAATGGAGGGGGGCCTTTTTTCACCGCCCAGCCAGCGCGCTGCCTCAGTGTGAAAGCATTCATTGATTTTAATGGAAATAGGTTTGCATTAGCTTTTCAGGTGCTTTATTTAGCATGAAAGTGCCTCAGTGTGAAAGTGATTTAAGGCTAGGTTCACACTGCTGCGGTGCAAATTTTCTGCGAATTGAATACGATTGCGATGCGAGTTTTTTCAGTTCAGACACAAGTGCGATTTCTACATGTGTTGGTGCGAATCTACTGCAAAGCTGTAGCTGGAGTTGGAGGGGGAAGCTATCGCAGCGATGTGAATGGGAGATTGCGTTTTCAATCCGTGTTCTATTGTAGTCTATGGAGCTGAATTCGCAACGCACAGCATCGCACACGGATCAAACTCGCACAGGACCCTTTTTCTTCACAAATTAGATTCTCAACGCATCAGTGTGAACTGCACTGGTAGAACACTATGTTATTGCAGATGACTTGCGAATTTAATCTATCGCAACGCAATCTATTCGCAGTACAGTTCGCAGCAGTGTGAACCTAACCTTAGGGTCTGTCCAGCACAGATGGGAACAGTGGGTGTTGCAGGGATTTCATAGGTTATCACTGCATTACTGGTATCTTATCTATTCCTTTGTCCACATTATCTGATAAAACTCCACAGTCCACATTCTGGTAATAACTGCTCTGGATCTAAGCAAATATTTAAAGTACCATTAGAAAGAGGCAGAGGAGACAGAGGGAAGGAGGTGGTGTGAAGTCAGCTACCCCCCTTTCCTTTACACACATGGTCCCCTGAATAGAGCGACAAGCTGGACACACGCTCGGCAGATGGGCGAATCAAAGAGTTTCTCTAAGCCGTCTGGATGTGTACAATGATTACAGGCTTCACTTAAAACAAACCCACAATGTTTGCTTTCAAAGCAAAGTACACTTTGCATACAAAGAGATTTTTTTCATCACAAATGACAATTGAAGTTTGAAGTCTCAGCAATTGTTAATTTTAAAAAATGAGTTTACATTGAGAATTTGCAGCAAATTTGGACCATAAGCCTCATAGCCATACCTTACTCAATTTAAATATTGATTACAACTGGGTCTAAGCTGCTTTCATTAAGGGGCAAGGATGTTCAGGATGATATAGGGGCATGGTTTCCATTTTATATCCCTTCCTTGGCCCAGTCCCATGGTCTGACTTAAATGATGGTTGGGTTCTTTATGGACTGGTGGCCATAGCAGTTACCCACAGAGAACAATTGCCAAACTAGAGGAATGATAGAGGAAGACTCCTAGTTTGATCACAATTGGATAACAGCGTTGAAGTGCCTACAAACCAGTGGACTTTATCTGTAAGGAGGCACTTTCACCAGGTTACTCATTAAAATAATAATCTTTTCTTTAGATCAGGGATAAGCAATTAGCGGACTTCCAGCTGTTGCAAAACTACAACTCCCATCATGCCTCTGCCTCTGGGTGTCATGCTTGTGGCTGTCAGAGTCTTGCTATGCCTCATGGGACTTGTAGTTCTGCAACATCTGGAGGTCCGCTAATTGCATATCCCTGCTTTAGATGATATGTGCATTTAAAGTATTTTAGACACAGCTTTACTTGTAAAAACTGTCAGACTGATGCTGGTGCTGCCATCTTGGATGTCATGTCAGTAGCCCGAGCAGATTCAGAGCAGTCATTTAACTGACATTCTATAGCAGCCATTCCCAACCAGTGTTCTGTGGAATCCTAGGGTTCCCCCATAGGTTGCTAGGGGTTCCTTGAGCTGTGGTTGATTGACCTCCCATTTGATGGTGGTTGCATAGTCCTGGAGTCAATGCCCTTTGGTAGAACCAGTTGCATAAAGTCAATGATCTTTTTAGCTGTCCATATGGGTTGCAGTCTGACCACCACTGTAAGGCCTCATGCACACAGGATGTTAAAAACGTCAGTAGCTTTGAAGTGAGATTTTCAGTGTTATTGCACTAGCGTTTTTCCGTTCTTTTTTTTTTCCATTTTCAATGACTCAAAAACGTTAAACTCTGGTGAGCCGCGTTTTTTGATTTAATTGGCATTTGAGCATTTTTACAGCTGAAAAACTCCTCTCATAACCCACTAGTTTTGTATTTTTTTTTTAAAGCCCAAAAAAGCCCCTGCCCAAAACAGTTGATAACAGCCTATGTGTGCAAGGACACATAGGATAACATGATGGGGAGTTTATTGACTATAGAAAAAAGCGTCTGAAGCCAGAATAAAAAAAAACAGCTGTAAAAAAGTCCAAAAAACGTCCTGTGTGCATGAGGCCTAAAGCCTGCTACACACTATCAGGTTTTTTCTTTCAACCCAGCAGGTTGAACAAAAAAAAAAAACCTGAGAGCTCAGGTAGGAGCCGCTATAAAAACAATCTCCTCCGCTGAGCTATTGTGTTCTGACAGGGCAATCCTCCCCCCGGAATCCCCCCCCCCCCCCCCAAGAACACTTGGGTCAATGCTGTAAGTCATTGGCTAGAGCACTGATCGGGAGCCGGTCGGCTGCTGGTTTTCCAGGGTGCTTGCCCAACAGAATCTGGCCAAACGGCTGGCTTTTGTCGGACCAGCTGCCAAACACATGGGCCGAATATCGGCCAGTTTTTATTGAACCAGCTGATGTCACCCGGCATTCAGACCATGTGTACTAGCCCTCAGACATCAGGCCTCAAACAGGCATTGTTAAAGCTCCCTTAACGCCAGTCAAAGTCCATGTCACTAAATAAAATGGTTAGCTTACAGCCCTATTTACACCTTGCGTTGGCTTAGCTGTGCTTCAGCCTTGTGTCAAAAATTATACCCCATGTAGCTTTAGCCAGGCTTCAAAGTCTCTCCAATGCCTCCATAGAAGTCTATGAGGAAGCTTGTTTGAAGCTCGCTTGAAGCACATGCAGCTTTTCAGAGGCTGTAATTCAGCTTTAGCTTCACTTTGTTTTGGAGAAATTGCAGGTGTGAGATATCAACAAACACACACAGGGCGTTTACCAAGCTTCAACAAGGCTTCAAAAGTGCATCACTGAAGCCTCAAAAACACATCATAAAAGCTTGTTGAAGCTGTATGAGCGTTGAAACCGAAGCAAGGTTGCAATATTCTCAATGACCACCAATGAACTGGTTTTAGCAAGAAGCTTTAGATAATCTTTGATCTCATACCTATGGGGCACCTGCAGGCACCCCAGAGCAAAACAATTTCTCTACTGAAGATTTCTTACAAGAAGATAAAAACCAATCGATGTGATCAGCCCTTCAAGCGGAAGGATCTGACTTCCACCAGGTCTTCCTCTCCATACAAGTCCTAGAAAAATGCAGCCATCTTTGTTCATTTTTGAACAGCTAACAAACAGAACAGTCTTTTTCTTACTCTAATTATGTTTACAGGCAAACCTAAAATACACTCTGGGATCAACCGACAAGATTTACAACACCTAATCTTCACGTCTTGTTTATACATATTTAGATATTAGTTACTGTTCGTCCTTAGAGTCTAAAAAGTATTAAATGACTACATATTATCATCTACGGTCTGAAGAAAGGCTGTTCCACATGAGCGAGTCCACAATAGGAAGAAGCGCTGTGGAAGGTATTACATGATTGCCAACATTCCTGGAAACTTGTGAGGATGCTTTTCTGCAATAAGAAAAAATGCTTCCTCCTGCTTGCCGGGATATTCCACAGGACATGGTATGGCACAGGACATGGTATGGCACAGGACATGGTATGGCACAGGACATATTGTGCAACATGTAGGGCCCTTTCTGCAAAAAGTGAGACATTGACAACCACGTTACTATTGAACATAGTGCTATAAAGCAAAACTGACCACTGGGGGAGAAAGGAATCTTTGTGGCTTCACACACCACCCACTATAGGGCGTTTACCATTATTATTGAAAGTGAAAATAAAAGATAATCCCCTATTTTGAGTTGTCCACAGAAAAGTAATAGAGGGGAAATCTTCCAATGGGAATACTAGTTCTGGTGACCTGGGGCCCCCAAGGAATTCCCCTCACTTCCTTTTGGATATGGGACAGGAAGTGAAGGGAAATGTTAGCAATGGGACAAAGATGGTGAAAATAAACCTTACTCCTCCATTACGCTATCAGAAATGTTTTGCCCTTAGTTAAAACTTTTAAGTGTATGCCAAGACAAAAAAAACATTTAGTACATCTCTGGAATACATTTTGCATGTTGTATCTCTTCAAATACACAAGCACAGAAGAAGAATAACTGTTGATGTTCCAAAAATATAGTGTTCTCCTACATCATGCTTTGACATGACAACACAGCTTGAAATTCTTAAGCACATGGTGTCAGCCCTGCCAACTTCATTTATAATAGATTACAAAGAACACTCCCCCTCCTGAATATTCATAGCCCTCACCTTGCACACAGGTAGAGAACAAAGGAAGTTACCAGCTCACAAGTTTCCTGGCAAAATCCACAACTATTTATTGCAAATACAGTATCTCACAAAAGTGAGTACACCCCTCACATTTTTGTAAATATTTTATTCTGTCTTTCATGTGACAACACTGAAGAAATGACACTTTGCTACAATGTAAAGCAGTGAGTGTACAGTTTGTATAACAGTGTAAATTTGCTGTCCCCTCAAAATAACTCAACACACAGCCATTAACCACTTGCCTACCGCCCCCCTTCTGACACTTTGCTCCTACATGTAAAAATCATCATTTTTTTTCTAGAAAATTACTCAGAACCCCCAAACATTATACATGTTTTTTTAGCAGAGACCCTAGGGAACAAAATGGTGGCCATTGCAACTTTTTATATCACACGATATTTGCGCAGCAATTTTAAAACCATTTTTTATTTTTTTTTGGGGAAAAAAAAAGTTTCATGCATTAAAAAAAAAACAAACGCAAAGTTAGCCCAGTTTTTTGCATAATGTGAAAGATGATATTACGCCAAGTAAATAGATACCCAACATGTCACGCTTTACAATTGCGCACACTCGTGGAATGGTGCCAAGCTTCGGTACTTAAAAATCCCCAAAGGTGACTGTTTAGAGTAACAGAGGACGTCTAGCACTAGAATTATCACTTTAATGTTTGCAGAGATACCTCGTGTTGAACACAGTTTACATATGTATATGAACACGTATGTGTTCGCTTCTGCAAGCGAGCAGGTGGGGACGGGGCCCTTTAAATTTTTTTAATTATTTATTTTACTTTTATTTTTATAGTTTGACACTTTCCATTTACATTTTTTTTATCACTTTTCTTCCTATTACAAGGAATGTAAACATCCCTTGTAATAGGAAGAGGGCATGACAGGTCCTCTTTACAGTGAGATCTGGGTTCTATAAGACCCCATATCTCGCCTCTAGGCTGGGAAGCCTGAAACAAAAAGAAAAGAGGCTAGGCGTGACATCATAACATCGTGCCCGGCCTCCGAAAGATCATAGAGACTTCGGGGACCATCTGTCCCCCCCGAAATCTCTATGGAAACCTTCCAGGCTGGCTGATTCCTTCTCCGGCTCGTGGATTGAACAGGAGAGCCGGGAGAAGCACCGGAGGGCAGCGGGAGAGGGGGGCATCCCCTCCCGCCGCCTGTAAGAACGATCAAGCGGCTGGACATCCAGAGAATCGCCGGCTCTAAAAGAAGATATCTGAATGATGCCTGTAACTGCAGGCATCATTCAGTTATCACCACTCAAAGCCCGTGACATCATATGACTGGGGATAAGTGGTTAATGTCTAAACTGCTGGGAACAAAAGTGAATAAATTGGGCCCAAAGTGTCAATAGTTTGTGTGGCCACCATTATCTTCCAGCACTGCCTTAACCCTCTTGGGCATGGAGTTCACCAGAGCTTCACAGGTTGCCACTGGAGTCCTCTTTCACTCCTCCATGACGACATCACGGAGCTGGTGGATGTTAGAGACCTTGCGCTCCTCCACCTTCCTTTTCAGGATGGCCACACATACTCAATAGGGTTTAGGTCTGGAGAAGACATGCTTGGCCAGTCCATCACCTTTACCATCAGCTACTTTAGCAAGGCAGTGGTCATCTTTGAGGTGTGTTTGGGGTCATTATGTTGGAATACTGCCCTGCAGCCCAGTCTCCAAATGGAGGGGATCATGCTCTGATTCAGTATGTCACAGTACATGTTGGCATTCATGGTTCCCTCAATAAACTGTAGCTCCCCAGTGCCGGCAACACTCATGCAGCTCAAGACCATGACACTCCCACCACCATGCTTGACTGTAGGCAAAACACACTTGTCTTTGTACTCCTCATCTGGTTGCCGCCACCCACGCTTGACACCAAGGAGGGAACATGGCTACTTGGCCCCAATTTGGACATTTTCACTTAGGGGTGTACTCACTTTTGTTGCCAGCTGTTTAGACATTAATGGCTCTGTGTTTTATTACTTTAAGGGGACAGCAAATTTATACTGTTATACAAGCTGTACACACACTACTTTACATTGTAGCAAAGTGTCATTTCTTCAGTGTTGTCACATAAAAAGGTATAATAAAATATTTACAAAAATGTGAGGGGTGTACTCACTTTTGTGAGATACTGTAGATATAAAAAACACTTTCAATGGCATAGACCAGTGGTCTACAAACTGCATCCCTTTGTTCGCCTTTATCTGACCCTTGGGACAATATTCATCTCATTGATATGGGACACTATTCCTCCCTCTGACACCAAGAATGGGGTATTTCTCCTCCCACTGACATCAGTGATGGAGCATAAATTCTTTCTCTGGCGCCATTGATGGGGCACTGTTCCTCCCACTAATACCAATGATGGGGCACTATTCCTCCAACTAATACCAATAATTGGCATTATCCTTCCTCCTTCTCCTAACCACAGGGGTGCTGTGTAATTATTTTCTACTCCCACTGACCACCAAGCCTGAGGCATTATCTACTCCCTCTGGTCACAGTCCGGCCCCCTTAAGCCTCAAAGAGAGTAAACTCTCCCTTTCTTAAAGTTTGGAGACCCCTGGCATAGACCAAAATGAAGCAAATATGAGGTGTTCATTGTTAGGATTTATAACACTTTAAGGAGTTGCAAAGGCAGAAGGTTTTTTATCCTAATGCATTCTATACATTAAGTTAAAAAAAACTTCTGTGTCTAGCAGCCCCTCAGAATCACCCAATTACTTACCTGAGCCCCATCTCTCTCCAGCGATGTCTTAGCAATCCTCTCCTCCTAATAGGCTGAGACACAGCAGTGGCGCCATTGGCTCCGTGGCTGTCAATCAAAGTCAGGTAGCCAATCAGGGGAGAGAGGGGGTGGGCTGGGTTGGGGCTCCGTGTCTGAATGGACATACGGAGCTGTGACTCAGCTCAGGTGCCCCCATAGAAAGCTACTGGCTGTGGGGGCACTCAATAGGAGGGAGAGCAGATGAGGGACCCGAGAAGAGGAGGATCCGGGCTGCTCTGTGCAAATCCAACTGCACAGAGGAGGTATAACATGCTTGTTATTTAAAAAAAAAAAAAAAGACAAGACTTTGGCTATACATACATTTTAAAACGGCCCATTCACACTTGTGCATTGTGACAATGCATGCTAAAACACATGCCCATATTGCAATGCACGTGTACTACATGTGGTTGCACGAATTGTGAACGTCACCCCAATACATTGTACAGTAGATTTTAACACACTGCAGCACGCATAAACCATGCATGGTGGTTTATGATGCATTTTAAAAAAGGGCCATGCACTTTTATTCATAAGTTGTGGTGTGTTAACACAATGCGCATTAATGCGCCTTAACACATGGGCATTAATGAACCGCAATGAAAAGCTTTACTGTGGATGGGTCCTAAATCTTTTCTTTATGCTCCAATGAGCAAATGTGCATCCATGACCTACTGCTTACAGCACAGATACGGCCTAAACTAGAGACCTATTTACCTAATGATTATAGGCCGACACAGACGGGTTCACACCACATCTAAAACCGACTGCACAGTGAAGCTTGCAGCTTTAACCAACAGTGTTTGGATGCTGCTAGACTGCAAAGAGACGCATAGGGAAGCAAACAAGACAAGAAAATCAAGACGAATCAAAACATAACCACCCTGACTATACAAGACTGTGGCGAGATGCAACGCAAAGCACGGTCTTATTTGCTTCCTAGCAACAACCTGTCACATGATGGCACAGGAAATGGATAAAGCCCTTTACAACATTGCTAGCAGAATTACGACCAATAACATTAGTGCTGCCTACTACAGTGACACTTCTAGCTTCAGCTAACATTGCCATGTTATGTGATGACCTGCTGAGAGGCAGATGGACAAATCACACCAAACTGACACCTAGTATTGCCAGGGACTTCAGGCGGGAGAAGAATGGCCTACAAGACTCCCATCAGCAATGCTAGTTCTACAACTAGACATCTTTCTAGCAGTTGGCCAGCAGCAGCCTCCAGAACTGGGTTGTAGCTGTAGTTTCAAAGAAAAGAGAATACCTTTCCTTTGTAAACTGCACTCCAGCAAGCAGCATATACAAGGTTAAATTACATACATGGGAGCGGTTTTACCTGCAGAAGCATTCATATTCCTGTCCACCCAGATCTGAGAGGCTGGTGACCTGTATGTTCTCTGTTGCAATTTAGCTTGGTCACCCCAAGTCCTGTGATTAGACTGGAAAGGAGCAGAAGCGGTTCTCCCCCTCTCCTTAACAGCACATGTGCATGCAGCCCACTTGATTGGATGCTCCCATTTTCTCATTTTTCACTTAGGCAAGGATGATGTAGCCCCCAGCATGCCTGCAACTATCTGGGATAATGTTGCACATCGCAGTAGGCTTCAGATCAGTCTCCCTGCAGGCTGGGATCTTGCGATTGTCCAGCAAGGAGCCATCTGTGAGCAATCAGAAAGTGACAGTAAGGCTGGGTTCATATATATGCGAATTGGATGAGTTTCTAACCGCATCCAATTTACATAACATGTGACTTGAACCAGCTTTTAATGGAGATGATTCACACATGTTCGGGGCGGCTGCAGTCTGTTTTTGAAATTTGTGTCTGATTCAGGTGCAAATTGCACCTAAACCAGTTGTGACAGGAAGCCAGGAAAATCTATGGGTTGTTTCCAGGATGGGAGACATATTTGTCCCAGGTTTATGCTGTACACTGATTGCTTTTGTATTTTTTGCTGTATAGTGAGCCTGTTTGGGCTCAATGAGGGTTAACAAGCTCAGGTGTAACAGATAAAGCACTCAGGGCTCTGTAAAACTCCCAGGTTGCTTCAACAAGGGGCTCCACCCTGGAACCAGATCTCTGTGCATTGCAGACAGGGGAGTAGCAATAGCTCTGAATAGTGAGATTAATTCTGGGTGACTAAAGGCCTCTGTTTATTTCTCTGTGACCGCCAAATGTCTGGGCAGCGGTAGGCTGTGACAGAACAAGTAGTCAGGTTCTTGTGTTTTTGTAGTTAGACGCACAAAGTGGCAAGGGTTTATTTTCTGTTTTGTTTTATTTTACCTGTTTTGATGCCTGCACTTTTTAACCACAGACGTGTAAATAAACCACAGTTTTTGCTTTCATAAAGATCCTGCCGTCTGTCCGTGCCGACTTCACTGTGCTGTGACCCATCCAGGGGGTGCTGCACACCTCGCTACTGAGCTAATCCCTTACACAGTGAACAAAAACAGCGGATTTAGGAATGCAAACCACAGCCAGACATGTGTGACCCCAGCCTTACCTTCCAAATGCAAGATGTCGTAAATGGAAAACAGAAATTCTAGGAAGAATCAGGTGAGAGGTAGATAGTGCTGGACTTCATACACCGGTAAGTACAATATCCGTTTTTGAAAAGTCAGCAGCTATAGTCCTTGAAGCTGCTGACTTTTAGTTTTGTAAAGGCCGGGTGAGGTTCTTCTATAAAGGGAGCCACTTTCAAAGACTCCAGGTCATGGACTCCAGGGTTTTCATCCCCTTGTTTCAGACCCAAAAACAAGCGTTGGTATAATCATTCTACACCAGTGACTAGATATATCAGCCAAGATCAACATGGTGGCCATGCAAACCATCTAAATACAAGTCATTAACAGTAGATTTCATAGTAACACCAATGCATTACATCAGGGATCCTCAAACTACGGCCCTCCAGCTGTTGCGGAACTACACATCCCATGAGGCATTGTAAAACTCTGACATTCACAGACATGACTAGGCATGATGGGAATTGTAGTTCCTGAACAACTGGAGGGCCATAGTTTGAGGACCCCTGTATTACATGATGCCAACATGAAGCAAGTCAAACCTCAATGAATGTCAGAGGCTTTAAAAACACCTGAAACTAAAAGAGTGGCCACAGAAGATTTTTCATTCCTATATTTTTTTGAAGCTTAGCCACCCAACATACACTACAATAGGCAGCAATGATCTTCAGTTCATATACTCTTCTAGGTTCTATCAACTTTCTCAGCTGCTTTATTTCATCCGCCAAAACAAGTATCACATTCACAAATCATCATTTTTTCTTTCAACAAACATCTCAAAACAGGAATGTCAAATGTCAAAAAAGGTAAACCTAACACTGGGGCTTTTTGCCTTTTGGGCTTGGAGGTCGGGTTGAATGCAATGTGGGTGGCCACTTACAAATAGAAATTCAACAAAAACACACTACATGTATGTCAACAAACTGCTAAAAACACCTCACTCACCGACTATCTGATCTGCAACAAGTAACCTGATACGATGAACAGAAATCTGAAATGATTCTTGTCACAAGTGTAAGTGATGAGGAAGACCTGACCTGGACATTTGGAGACCCTTTCTACAGAAACAAGTGAAATCTAGATCATTTGTAGCCAGGAAAGATTTCCACCATGTGATTATCTATACCAGTGGTCTTCAAACTGGGGGCCTTTGCTTGCCTTTACCTGGCCCTTGGGGCACTATTCCTCCCACTGATACCAACAATGGAGCATAATTCTGGTTACTGACAACAGGGCACTATTTCTCCCATTAACATTAACGATGGGGCACTATTCCTCCCACCAACACAAAGAATGGGGCATAATTCCTGTTACTGACATCAACAAGACACTATTACTCCCACTGACACCAACGATGGGGCACTATTCCTCCCACCAACACAAAGAATGGGGCATAATTCCTGTTACTGACATCAACAAGACACCCACTGACACCAACGATGGTGTACTGTTCCTCCCCTAATGCTAAAGATGCACTGCTTACTCTCAAAGACTCCAGGACATTTTCTACTCACACTGTCCACAATCTAGCCCCCTTAAAGCGGTTGTATACCCATTTTGTTTACTTTTACCTACAGGTAAGCCTATAATAAGGCTTACCTGTAGGTAAAATGAATATCTCCTAAACCTGCGTGATTTAAGAGATATTCACCCTAAATGCAGCCGCTGACGTATGGCGCATGCGCCGTGAGGTCCCGGCGAAGGCCCGACACATAGCGCCGGACCTTGTGGGAAAGACAGGCTCCAGCACGCATGTGCGGGAGTAAAGGAACCCCGAGGGAACAAGTAGACTCCCTCTGCGGGGACTGAGCGGACCTGTCGGAGCTTCGTTCTGAGGTAAGCATTTCATAATGAGCTAGTATGTGGTGCATACTAGCTCATAACGCCTTTCCCTTACAGGTTTTTTTTATTATTTTTTTTTTTACGGGTAGACAACCGCTTTAAAGTCTGAGGGACAGTAAACTGGCCCTTTGTTTAGAAGGTTTGGAGACCCCTGATCAATACCAATTGACCAAAAAATTGATGATATAAATAACACCAATCCAAGAAAAGACAGTTTGAGCAGCCAGCAGTTTAGGAATATGGCACCAGTATACTCAGAGTCTCTCAACATCTGGATGAACATTACAATATAAATGTGCCTAAGATCTGCCATTTTCCATGGATATGGGACAAGTATCTACAAAATTTCTCAGCATATGGATGAACAGTACAAAGTTGAATGTGCAGGCAGTCCAAGAATAAAAAGTTATTTAAAGCCATCACTGAAATATTTTGAAACACGCATCGGCTTCTTGTCTCTAAATCATAAAAATGATTACCAACTACAACAGGGATGTCCAACCTGCAGCCCAAGATGGCCTATGAATGCTGCACATCACAAAATCGTAAACTTATGTAAAAACGTTCGAGTTTTTCTGTACAAATGCATTTATACATACGAACACATACAGCCAAAGCAAAAAATTGACAGTGCCTCTTTACAGGACTTTTATAAGTTTTATCTTGCCAAACAAAAATATCCCACTCTTTACCATCAATGTGCTTTGCGGCATCAAATGCAACGCTGAGGCCTAGGTCGCCCTTGGAAAGTAACTTTCCACCACATTCACTAAGCTACATGTAAGTTCCTTTGCACAGTGAAAATGCTCTACGGCTTTAGTAAATCAACCCTATCATGCTAGCTGCAAATCATGTGATCTTCGATGTCTAGGCTGGAGGTCGCTAAAGAGAGCTTAAAAGCGGCATTTTATTAAATTAAAGACAAACAAGTTATTATTTTAATCCAAATGTCATTTGGTAATGCTTACATGCTGTTCACGTGTTTCAATTGTGATTTTTAATAATAGGTTCACATTTAACCCATAGTAGTTTAGCTGTTAAAGTATATAGCTTTAAAATGGTATACATACAGTATCTCACAAAAGTGAGTACACCCCTCACATTTTTATAAATATTTTATTATATCTTTTCATGTGACAACACTGAAGAAATGACACTTTGCTACAATGTAAAGTAGTGAGTGTACAGCTTGTATATCAGTGTAAATTTGCTGTCCCCTCAAAATAACTCAACACACAGCCATTAATATCTAAATCGCTGGCAATAAAAGTGAGTATACCTCTAAGTAAAAATGTCCAAATTGGGCCCAAAGTGGCAATATTTTGTGTGGCCACCATTATTTTCCAGCACTGCCTTAACACTCTTGGGGACGGAGTTCACCAGAGCTTCACAGGTTGCCACTGGAGTCCTCTTCCACTCCTCCATGACGACATCATGGAGCTGGTGGATGTTAAAAACCTTGCGCTCCTCCATCTTCCATTTGAGGATGCCCCACAGATGCTCAATAGGGTTTAGGTCTGGAGTCATGCTTGGCCAGTCCATCACCTATACCCTCAGCTTGATAGCTGCTCGGTCCCGCCCACTTTGTTTTGATAGCCGATCTTCTCACTACAAGCAGTTATATCACCAGACAGTTTCACATACACGGAGCGGCTCTCACTGTCTGCTGCACGTAAACTCCCCCTCCTCTGTCAGTGCCCACAAGTGTTGCCAATAAGTGTCGCCAAACACTGCCCAACAGTGCCATTTATTGCTGCCCATCAGTGCTGCCTATTAGTGCTGCCGATCAGTGTCCATCAGTGCCACCAATCAGTGCTGCCTACCAGTGGCAATCAGTGCGGTCTATCACTGCCAATCAGTGCTGTCAATCAGTGGTGTCAATCAGTGGCCATCAGTGCTGCCAATTAGTGCCACTCACCAGTGCCCCCTATCCCTGCCCATCAGTGCTGCTTATCAGTGCCCATCAATGCTGCCAATCAGTGCCCATCAGTGTCGCCAATCAGTGCCCATCAGTGCTGCCAATCAGTGCCACCTCTCAGTGCTTATCAATGCTGCCTATAAGTGCTGCCTCATCAATGCCAATCAGTGTCATCAGTGCCTCATTAGTGCAGCCAATCAGTGCTCATCAGTGCTGCCAATCAGTGCCTCATCAGTGCTGCCTATCTGTGCACAGAGTACAGGGATAGTAAGAGAAGCTCAGCAGCCAGGTACATTGTCCTTGGGGGGGGGGGGGGGGCAGCCTGGTGGGGACAACTGAAATCTGTTGATGTTTATTAATGCCAAAAAAAGGTGCAGCGCTAACTTCCTAATCAATAACACAATAATGGTGGAACTCACTAATGTATGTTAATCTCAATAAACTTCAATATTACCAGAATTCCGTCTCTGTGAAATGCAGCTTCACATATAATACACATCACACTGAAAATAAGACATAAAAAATTAATCTTAGCAGGGATGGTGGAAACCCCTAAGCCTACTGGCCATACAGATTAACTTAACGTGCAATAATTCCAGCGATATGTAATTTCACATGTAATACACATCTACAGAAGAATAGGACATACATTTTTTTATCTGCTGTTCTGGCTGGATGGGGAGAGATGTAATGAAAGTAAACTATATAGAATGAACTAAACATTATGCACATGCATGCTTTACAGTTGTAGGGATTTCCCCTAGCTGTCTGTGTTGTGCTCAGTAGTATGGCTGCAGAATGAGGGGGTGTGATTTATATTGAAGTGGGCGAGTTCACATTTAACATGTACAGACCTAGTGTACCCTCCCACATTCATTGCAATTCCAAAGATTCATGGGAAATGTAGTTTTATTACAGTGTAGAGAGAGGGGAGAGGATATGATGCAATCACCGTTCTAACAGCTCCTCCTTAGCAGAACACATGCAGCATTTTTTGAATTACAGAGAGGACCGATCCTGGAGTTCTGCTTTAAGTATAGTGAGGACACAGGTCAATCCAACACACCTACAAGGTGCCAGCAAATACATAGTGCAGAGGAGAACAAAATAATATTTATTTGTTCTTCAAAACTTTAAGTACAAAAAAAAAAACGTAAAAACACATAAACCGTTATTAAAAACATTTACTGTCGATTTTTGGTCAACTGGAGCTTTCCATCAATTTTCAGTTGCCAAACCCTCTGACCTCCATTAACAGGAATTTTATTGGTCACTCACAAAGAACAGTGTTCAATGAATCCCAAATGAGCCATTTCCCCATGATATGATTCCTATTTGTTATTTTGGAGGGCTTTTAAACATCCCAGTGGGGGTCTTGAATAAGCCACTGAGCATATTGTAATTTATATAGAAAAGATTTGAGGTTTACGATGGCGTTTATTATTGCACACGTTCATCTTTGCTACTGCAAGCTTGACATTCAGGCTCCTAATGACATACCAACAACGTAGCTGTGCAATGTATTGTCTTCTGTATTATAACATAATAAGGTTTTATTACCAATCATCCTTTAAAGAAATGTTATTACAGAAAGGTCCTGGAAAGTGAAAATAAGATTTACAAATCCATTGACAATTTGCAATTACAGCGACGCTGCTGTATTATTTTAATGAGCATCTTTGACTCTCTCTCTCTCTCGTGCTGTGATTTAGCTGAGATGTGTGTTTTCTTTCATACCATACACTCACAATCCAGGGTTGGAACTACTCCATGACCACAGTCGCTCATACACATAGCCTATCTTATTTAGCTGTGTAGCACACCGACAGATACCTGAAGTCCAGTATGGGTTGTACCTGACGTCCAGTATGGGTTGTACTTGAAGTCCAGTATGGGTTGTACCTGACGTCCACTATGGGTTGTACCTGATGTCCAGTATGGGTTGTACCTGAAGTCCAGTATGGGGTGTACCTGACGTCCAGTATGGGTTGTACCTGACGTCCAGTATGGGTTGTACCTGACGTCCAGTATGGGTTATACCTGACGTCCAGTATGGGTTGTACCTGACGTCCAGTATGGGTTGTACTTGAAGTCCAGTATGGGTTGTACCTGACGTCCAGTATGGGTTGTACCTGACGTCCAGTATGGGTTGTACCTGACGTCCAGTATGGGTTGTACCTGACGTCCAGTATGGGTTGTACCTGAAGTCCAGTATGGGTTGTACCTGACGTCCAGTATGGGTTGTGTTTGCTGTCTGTATCACAGTGATTGTAATGAGATCACGTTTTAGGTCTGTTAGCAGTATAGCAAGTCAGTGTTACAGCCAACCAGTGATGGCCTATCGGGCCCCACCCCCCCATCAATGCGTCCGGCCCCTGATCTACATGCAGGGACGCTGGACGCATGGATTCCAATGGGGGGGGCTGTGTTTTTTTTTTTAAGCACAAGGTTAGCCCAGGGGCTCTAATAGGCTTCAAAAAAGGGTTGTCAACACCAATAACACAAAAAGAACTGTCTGCTAGTGCCAGGTTATCAGGGTAAACAATAATGATTAGACTTTATAACCCATCCCATTACTTGTTCCACCTATTAGCAGCTGTGTTGGACTATGTACAGTAATGAGATCATCTTGGTCCAGCTGGTGACCTCATGTCTAAGTAGAGGTTTAGCTCTAACATATAAGGTAGTAGTGTTTAAGTTTAACACATGTAATTATTTCCACTATAAGAGATCACGGTACTCCCTTTGAGAATGTCTTCTTCCTGTTCTGCCCTAAAGGACAGACCATCTTTTTTCAAGCCTCATCCAGGTAAGCATCTACCTTCTGGGCTAAGATAATATGCAATCTCAATTCAAAAAAAAATTGGGACGCTGTGTAAAAGCTACATAGAAAAAGAATGCAATGATTTGCATACAAAAAAATACATACAAAGCTATTCAACACATTACGTCACTTATGACGTTGAATTTGGTCGCATGGTTAGTAATCACTTCATCCAACAAACATTACAGGGGTGTTAATCCTTCCCTATGCTATCCAAATAGCTTAAAAATATTTTTTTTGGCTGAAGTTACACTTAAAAAATGTACCTGTTCTGACTTACAAACAAATTCAACTTAAGAAAAAACCTACAGACCCCATCTTGTTTGTAACCCGGGGACGCCTGTATAAGTGTAACACATGTAATTCTTTCCACTCTAAGAGATCACAGTACTCCCTTTGAGAATGTCTTCTTCCTGTTCTCCCCTAAAGGACAGACCATCTTTTTTCAAGCATCATCCAGGTAAGCATCTATCTTCTGGGCTAAGATAATATGCAATCTCAATTCAAAAAAAGGCTGGGACGCTGTGTAAAATCTACATAAAAACTGAATGCAATGATCTGCAAATCTCATCATCCCATATTTTATATATAATGTATAGCAGGGATAAGCAATTAGCAGACCTCCAGCTGTTGCAAAACTACAAGTCCCATCATGCCTCTGCCTCTGCAATTCATGCTTGTGGCTGTCAGAGTCTTGCTATGCCTCATGGGACTTGTAGTTCTGCAACATCTGGAGGTCCGCTAATTGCATATCCCTGATGTATAGGAACTCTTTTTCACTGCAGGTAAATAACGGATTCCAAGAAGAAGCAACATGCTCTCAGTAAAGCTCCGTACATATGGGCAGAATGTCAAGAGACTTTTGTAGGTACACAAAAATACCAGGCGACATTCTGCTTGTGTGTATGTCGGTCTGTCCGACAGAAGCTTCTGAAAGGCATGCTTGCTGGAAAACAATCAGCAGATCAATTCCCGATCAACGCTCTCAGCCAATGGCAAACAGCACTGATCGGAGTGTTCTGGCGTGGGAACCGCCCCTCTTTTAGAACACAACAGCTCAGGGGGGGATCGCTATACTAACCTTGCATGGTTATGGTTAGTACAGCTGCTCCCGACCAGAGCTGTCAGTTCTATTTTCGTGCAACCTGTGGAGTTGCACAAAAATGAACTGTGGTGTGTACCAGACTGTAGAGCGTACCAAGTCCTTGACGGCTGCAGAATATTTACAGAGAGGACACCGCTGACTGGTGTAATGTCTTGTCACTGGCGACTCTTCTCAATGGTGTAATCTCCTTAACATTCTATAGCCTTCTATGGATGTTGGACCTCCTGCACCACTTCTTCATGAAGGACTCAATGAAAGCATGCTGCTTCTCATTGGAATCCATTAATTACATGCAATGAAAAGGAGGAAGAGTTACTATAGAGGAATAGCTACTCTACCAACATCTAAAATTTGAATGACCTATGTAAGTCATTTAAAAAAAACACACACACACACGTTTCAGGTTTCATTCTGCAATGAGTGCTGAAAGGTCCGAGCTAGCCACCTGTCATCCCGACAGATGTGTCAAACAATATTCTTTTCAGACAGACTAGCCTCTAAAAGTTCAATGGCTGGAAGCACTGTGCTTCCTGCACAGCATTCCCACTACCGCCCAACCTCCTGCTCTGCACAGTATATATGCAATCAAGAAGTACTCTGGTCTGAACAGAAACATTTCAATAGTTTCTAAAGACAGACCTTTTTCTTTGGTATGAGAATGTAGTAAAGACTAAAGCCCCGTACACGCGATGTGAATTTCGGATGGGAATTTTCGTATGATGAACGAATGGAATATTTTTTAGATTAAAGCACAAATGGTAGTATACACCATTGCACAATATAAGATAATAGTCCAAGTAGTTTCTTTAGCTTTAAGTGGATGTAAACCCCATTCATTAAATTTGACCTGGCCCCATATATCTGTAGTGTTTACTTAAGCCCTAAGTGCGGTGTCTTTCTGCTGCTCCGTTCCTCTGTTATCAGCATGATAACTTCTGACAAGCAGCTAAAAATTTGTCAGGGAGGGTGCTTAGAGATAGATAAGCAGAGAGCTTGTCTATTCCGACTGCAGCTCTGCAAATTACTTTGTTCCTCTGCTTATGTGGGGGGGGGGGTGCCTTTCCTCCAATCAGCTCCCACACAGTTTTAGCCCAGAGCCCACACCCACTGCTGGTAGAGGAAACAAGATTTGTAACATGAGCTGCACTTTCTAAAGAATATATGAAGATGAAGACAGCAGATATACATGAAAGCCTTATGTAGGGAGATTTGTTTCATCTCTGTATCATCTGAGGCGGTTCACTTCACTGGGTATAGGAGAGGGTTTACATCCACTTTACAGCAGAACTTACCCCAAAAATGGTTAGTGCGGCTTGTTTGCATCCCCCCAGCCACATTTAGCCCTTTTTGGGGGGGGGGTACCTGGTTTTGACGCAGCAATCTGAGCTGAAAGTTCTGGGACAGATCACAGGTCTCAGAAGACTTTTTGGGGGAGCTTGGAGCTCCGCTTAAGGCTGAAGAAGCTGCTTTGATGAGTTAGCGAAATGTCCTGAACCATTACAGAATATGTCCAGCTAAATGCAACTAACTACGACTAGTCTAAGCTGGTTTAACATTTAAATAAAAGCCATTAATAATTTTGAGGGCTGATAATGTGCATGTTAGCCATCTTCTTAAAACACTCAAAATTGTCAACAATCTCTGCTCTGAAAAAAATCTGAAAAAGCCCCTTCCACCACAGATGTCCATATAACAATCTGAAGAGAAGGTGGGGTCATAAGCAGCTCTTAAGATTTTGAATTCCTCTACAGGTGATGGCCGAGTCATCAGACAGAAGAGCAAACTAGTTCTTCTCAAACTGTACTTCGGTTAGGCTATATTACCAATAGGAAGCCAAAAATATGGGAGATGTTTTACCCGCCAACAGATTTTGTCCATCCTGTCCTGAGGTTTACACATCTCTGCCACACAGAACAGTCAGGTAGGAGAACTAAATGCACAGCCCTATCTGGCAGGGCAAATGACCAGATTTTTTTTTAGCTGCAGTTAAGTAACAGGTGCAGGTCTTGTCCCTCCCTGAGCTTTTAATCAGACAGTAAAAGAGAAGAGGCACAATGATAAACTCATATCTGTGTCACTCTGCTATCTCCTCCTATCAGCATTTTCTTGTTAGTACATGAGCACTGCAGAACAACTGCTTGTCTTATTGTGCTGATTCCTCCGCTCACTGTCTGAAATCTGCTGTACAGGGACTTCAAAAGGCTAAGAACAAGTCAAATTCACTGCTTGCATTTAAAAAAAATACTTTTATTATATTATTAATAAATACAGAGGCCCATTAATTTGTGTATTTTATACCTTTCCGGAGTTTGGTTTTAATAGAATAGCAGCTGGGAAGCAAGTTACTGTAATATAAGTTTACAAAGAGCTGTACATGTCTATAAGACTTAGCAGGTGTCATATGTTGCAAATAATGAATTCTATAAAAGAACAGTGCCGCATCAATTACTGTTCAACATACAAAAGAGGCAACTGTCGTGTCCTGAAGTTCTAATGGTTATAGAAATTTAAACCTTTGAATACATTCAGCCTATGTTCCTTAAAGTAAACCTGTCATGAGAAAAAATACAATGGTTGCCATTGCTTACCTCTTTCAGAGAATGCTATCAGGATACCAATTGCATGGTTGGTATCCTTACTCTCTGGTTCTATACTTTCTAAACCACTGACCTACAACAAATAGAAATTAGGAAAGCCAAAGTAAAGAGTATGTTACATAGTTGGTAAGGTTGAATAGACACCAGTCCATCCAGTTCAACCTGTGTAGGTGTACGTGTTCATAATAATTTTCCGTATCCTTGTATACTGTGATCGCTAAGATACACGTCCAAGATTTTTTTTAAGCTATCAATACTTCCTGCTGACACCACTAATTGTGAAAGTGAATTACACACCTTACCATCCTGACAGTGAAAAACCCCCTACATAGTTTAAAATAAAACTACAGCTAATTTTTTTTTCATTTTGCATAGAGTAAGGGAGAGTTATAACCCCTGCCAGATTTGTTTTTGCCATCTGTGTCCCATTGCAGAGATTTTACTTCACTTCCTGTACCATAGTCAAACAGGAAGTGAGAGGAAATCCGTGCAAATTAGGGGAATTTCTTGAGGACCCCCAGGTCACCAGAACTAGTGTCCCCATTGGAAGATTTCCCCTCTATTACTTTTCTGGGAACAACCTAAAATGTGGGATTTTAGTTTACTTGCACTTTCAATGATAATAGTAAACATGAGAGGGTGAATTTCCCTATCGGGGGGCCCAGCCAGCAATAAAAACCTTACATGTGTTTTAAACCATTTCATCTCTATCCAAAACCAAAGAAAAAGTTGTGCCTTTAGTTATACTTTAAGGTTAAACCGCTTCTCCTCCAGTTTCATTGAGTGGCATTGTGTCTTCTTACAATCCCTGAGACTGCATAGTTTATACCCTATGCCAGATTTACCGTTGAGGTATTTGTATATTGCTATCATATCTCCTCTCAAGTGTCTCTTCTCCAGAGAGAATATGTTTAGTGCTTGTAGTGGTTCCTCATAACTGAGGTCCTCCAGCCTCCTAATTAACTTTGTTGCCATTCTCTGGACTCTCTCCAGTTCCAGCACATCCTTCCTAAAGATTGGTGACCAGAACTGGACGGCATACTCCAGATGTAGCCGAACCAGATCTTTATAAAGTGGCAGGATTATCGTTTGATCTTTGGAGTTAAATTCCATTTTTTATGCATGCAAATATTCTGCTAGCTTTGCTTGCTGCAGCTTGGCATTGCATGCTATTTCTGAGTCTGTCAGGACTAGGACCCCAGATCTTTTTCCATCCTGGATTCCCACAGAGGTTTTCCTCCTAGTGAGTAACTAGCATTCACATTTTTAGCCACCAAGTGCATTACTTTACATTTTTCAACATTAAACGTCCTTTGCCATATAATTGCCCACCACATTATTTTATTGCGGTCCTCTTGTAAGGTTTCAATATCTTGCTGTGAAGTTATTTCCCTACTTAGCTTTGTGTCACCAGCAAAGCACTGAGATTGAGCTATTTATACCAACCTCTATATCATTTACGAATTATTAAACAGTATTGATCCCAGGACAGAGTCTTGGGGCTTACCACTCCAAAACAATCTGAGTACTCACTATTTATCACCACCCTTAGGACACACCCCTGTAAACAGTTTTCTATCCATGTACAAATCCTATGGTCTATACCTACAGACAGTATGTGAATCAAGCGTCTATGGGGGAATGTATTGAATGCTTTTGCATAATCCAGATACACCACATCCACCGGTCTTCCCTTATCTAAATGGCAGCTCACTTCTTTGTCGAATGTTAGAGTGGTTTTGCAAGAATGACCTTTCATAAACTCATGCTTCCTATTAATAATGCTGTTTTCATCAGCAAATTCTCAGGTATAGTGCCTTATCATTCCCTCCAATCGTTTACAAACTATTGATGTTAGACTGACTGGTCTGTAGTTCCCAGGTATATGTTTCGGACCTTTTTTGAACATTGGTACCACATTGGCCCTTCCCCAATCAGCTGGTACCAACTCTACACTTTTTCTGGGTCAGCAACTCAAGAGTAATGAAGCAAGAGGTTTAAAGTGAACCTGAACAAGTAAAGGATTTCTATCATATAGGGAATGTCTAGAAATGGTAAGTGTACCTTAGCAGAATCTTAGAAAATATTTTGCCTTAAAGAGTTCTGCCTATAAATGGAACTTCCGAGGATCAGACTCCTTCCCCCTCTGGTGCCAGGTCTGGCACTCTTCTGGGGGGCGTGGATACCTGTCAAATCCAGGTATCTTCTCCCACTTCAGGGGAAAGGGCACCGAACTATGCAATGTCCGGCCCCTCCTCCCCCTCCCCGTTGTCTTCTGGGAGACACACAGGTCCGAGAAGACAGCAGGGACCATTCAGAACATGCATCGTGACTCGTGTATTCGCAGTAGGAAACTTCCTGTTTCCCTTAGTAAGGATGGAAGGGTCGGCTTCGGGGTGCTGACATCGCAGGCTCCCTGGACAGGTAAGTGTCCTTATATTAAAAGTCAGCAGCTACAGTATTTGTAGCTGCTGACTTTTATTTTATTTTTTTCCCAGGTGGAACTCCAGTTTAATTTGTTCCTGATAAAAAACAGCAGTGCATTTTGTGTGTTTAAAACCTCATAGATCTGCTGTGTGACATCATCTTAGGTACAAAGGTGTCTATGACTGCTAGCCTCTTGAGATAGAAACAGCAATGTCACTATTGTGCACTGTTCTCCTTGCTGGAACAAAAGTTGTACCTGAGAACCTGCAGTGCATGTATCGCCCTGCTTCTGCTTAATTTATTCTGTGAATCTTTGCATCCTCCACCCCACCTGCTGCTTTTCAAATATTCCCCCACCTGTCGTCAAGAGGACAGCTCTGATATGAGAAAGCAAAGCCTTGCCTCTACCAAGATGGCCACCTCCACACAAAGACACAGTTCAGAAAAAGCATGGTGAGTCAGTAATCAGGAAAGGATCAGCTGCAGAAAGACCACAGAAAATACTGGTAACTAGTCCTCTGCTCTCTGTTAGCCTTTTTTTGGGTACAGCAAACCCATTTCAGAGCATCTTTAATATGGCAGCTTTTTGAGAAGGTCAGCGATGTCAGTCTTGTTTTGTTTTCTTTAGCAAAGCCCATACGCATGTCTATTACTGCTTCCAAGATGGCCCACAGCTGTCTGACATTCTCTTGCATCCAATGAAATAACCCTGGGCTCTAGAATTGCTTTATTTTATTTTTTAACCATAACCTTGGTTCTAATTAAGTCAAGGCTTTCATCAACCATATAGATAGTATTCACGCCCCAATACATCACCGGGACTCCACACAAAACCTGACACTTGCCACATCCTGTGTATCTGACAGCTCTCACTTGTGCATTAAGAGTCGAAAACTGAACACAAAATTACAGTATAAAAGAAACTGTTGCATTTATGGCAGTAAAGTATTAACAGAGATGAAGCCTATAATGGAGAGATTTTTGCAGAATCCATCATTGTTCAGGTACAAGTACTGCATCAAACGCCATTAAGCATGACGGTGTGAATACATATTCCTCTAATGTTCGAAAGGTTAAAAGACGAAACGGTAATCATAAAATCAGCAGCTGTTTGCTCCCAGCTCCGACATCAATCACTGGCTGCTGTCAACAAGCTCAGAATGATACAGGAAGATTGGAGACATGGAGCAAAGGAAGAAATGATGCTAAAATTAAAGTGAACCATGCCGCATTTACCCTCTACCATATATTGTGCCAGTCACTGCCCATTAAAGTGAATGTAAACCCCCCAAATAAACTTCACTTATGAGTTCCAATTTGGTTTGGTAAATAAATGATTGATAGTTTTTCTGTTTTTTCTTTTATAGATTCATAAAATACCTGCTTCCTGTTTTGACATTTGCCAGTTGCGTTGTTCTTTGAGGACTAAAGAACCACACCTGTCTCTATTATGGCCAATAGAAGAGGGGCGAATCCTATAGTCATACCTTCCTTCTGTTGTCTTGATGCAAAAGGGGCAAGTGAGTGTGGTCATTCTAGGGCTGGAAGTGTGCTACTGACAGATGAAAATAAAAGGGAAAAAAGAAAATGCCGCCAAATTTTAAAAATCACAATGGCAGGGGAACTAATAATTCTCAATGGCACCCAATGTCACTTGTAGCCCATTTACATTTCTTCCTGCCCCATAACTGAAGGATCGTACCTCAATACAGACCTGCAGCTGGAGGAACAGTGTGTAGGAACCTGAGAACAAAACCCACAATCTACTGATAAAGGTTGCAATGCAAAAAAAAATAGTTAATGAATGTTTTATTAATCAATATGTGTGCATTTATTCTTTTTTCTTTTGGAAAAAGTGGAATTAGATTTTAAATGCCCGGTAAGCCACAATACACTTAAGTTTTGGTTTAGATGCGCTTTAAATAGCCAAATGGTTAAAGTGGAGCATCACAAACATATAACACTTTTTAATAGATTTTTAATATTCACTTTCAATACATTTTTACTGAAGTTCTTCCAAAATGTAAGTATAACCTGAACAGGCTTACTACAAGTACAACCAATGTATTAGAGAGTTCAAGAAAAAAGAAAAGAAAAATAACAAACTGAGAATAGTAGGCATCCCGATATGCATACAAACATAAAAATCAATGAAATGTTGAAATTGAACATCAACAATAAGCTAATAGGCACTCATAGGTGTAAGGTGGTAATCGGGTCCACCTTACAAAAGAGAAATGCAAGAGACATATGAATGAAGACCTCCTTAGTGGGGGGAAGTGAAAAAGTAGGAGAGCAAAAGATGGAGGAAAATAAGGGAAAGACCCTGGGGGTACTTCCCAACTTTGTAAGATGGGAATGAGGGACACCTATTAGCAAAAAGATTTAGGCATAGGACACACCCCCTGCCACACCCCTTCAAGGAGAATTAAACTAAAATATTGGTTAAAACCACAAGTGTTTTTTTATCTCTATTTCTTTAGATTTGGCTTTTGAAATGTACAAATGTAGCAATTTAGAAACTGGATGAAAGGTTTAACCATGTAAAATAATGTTTGATAGATAACTAGGGCAATTTATACACAGCTATATAGATCAGACCAAAATGAGGGACAAATGAGGAGGAAAGAGGAACAGAGGAACTTCCAAATCAGGAACAGGCCCTCAAAATAAGTTGGGAGTTATGCTCTAGGACCTCTTGGCCTACTACAGTGGAATTTTTAATGTGCATCAAGAAGGATACTAGTGAGTTTTTCACAGATAAAAAAAAGTGTCTATGCGAGGACACACCTCAGTGAAATAAGCTGCCAATACAACATACATTCAAAGCAAACTCGCCTATCCATTCACGTCTCCATGCTTTATTTTGTTGAGAAATCACTAGCATTTCTAGCTGCAGCCATCTTGAGTAAGGGCAGATGATTCATGTAGCATGTACTTCCTGGAATCCACCCGCCCTTAGCTCAGGGATGCAGTTAAGAGGGTGTGCTTAGCCGAGAAAACCACTTCTCCCCTCCCCCAGATGAAAATTTTAAAAAAATGTCATGAAGACTCATGGGATATAGGACATCATTTTGGATGACATTCAGATGCATCTGATAGGCAGCATACCTTGTACTCCTTTACAGATTCAGTTTTGTGACTAGGGTATACCTTAAAGGCCGGATGTTCCACAACATATACAATAAAAGATTTTAATGCATTTACCATAAATAAAGAACAATCTATTCCTGCCATGGACCTAACCGCTATCTTACGACATTAATCATCAGCAGTTATTGGATATCTGACACGCAGCTGCAGGCCTCTCAGCGATGGCGATTTGATGACTTCTTTAATCAAGATGTAATGTCACAAAACTATCCATCACCGCGCAACCTGTGCGCTAGCAAAAATAATCAAATCTTTATTCTGTATGGCACAAGGCGGTATATGAGCAGCTGTACGTGACTGGTAATACACTGTGGAAAATAGGTGCAAACAACCAAGGCACAGTTACTGGATTGGATCAGCGTTCCCTTAAAGTGTATGTCAGGGTAAAAGAAGAAATATATATGTGTATATAAAATATGCAGTACACCTCTGCAATACATGCACATTTACCTGTGCTTTATTACTTTAAAGACCTCAGCTCTTAAAGGATAAGTTCAGCTTTAAAAAATAAAATTAAAAAAGCATATATTTTTACAGGTAAAAAAATGTACATTTATTATTTTTTCCTTTGGAGCCTGCAGAGCATTGCACCTACAATTAGAAGATTGCAGGTGTCAGGCTCCTACAGATGCTGCCTACAGCATTTTCTACCCATACCTCTCAACAGGCTGTTTGAAAACTCTAGGAAGTGTCTATGAACTATGAGAGCACTCATCAGCACCCTCGTAGTTCATTGAGAACTACAAACCATCTGCTGTCTTGACAGATGGAACTTTTAGTTAATTCAGTCACAGATTTCTTTGAACAAATAATGTGACTGTGCAGGTGGAGCCCCAAGGACTCCTTACCCTCCGTCATGGGGGGTTGAACTTTGCATATCATTCCTGTTCAGAGCTGACAACACAGGGCCTTTTCTGCACTGAACTAAAAAAAAATGGTGTCAGCCCTGCCCAACTGTTTTTGCCAAGTTAGAGAATCCCTACCCCTCTCTTCATCTCCAGAATATAAAGAGTGTGGTTTTAAGTCCAAGGTAAGAAATAGGAGGGCTGATTAGCCTCCTTGAGATACTGGCAGAGTGAAGGGGAGTCGTGAAGGGGGGGGGGGTAAATCTTCTGGAGCTCAAGTGGTTAAACAAAATATGCAAGAAGAAAATGGAGTGCAAGAAGACTGTGGCTCACTAGTAGGTGGGGAGTCTAAACAATGCTATGTTTAAAGTGGTTGTCAAATCATGACAACCACTTTAAACTACAGGTAAGCCTATATTCAGACTTACCTGTAGGTCCCGGGAATATCTCCTAAACTTGCACTGTTTAGGAGATATTCCCTGTATTTGCTTGTGCCGATGTCTTCGGCACATGCGCAGTGAAGAAATGGCCCGACTAGGCTGTTTCTTCACTAAGTGTGCCATAAATTACGTCAGTGCGGCTCCTGCCAATCACAGCGCTAGAGCCCGCACTGTGATTGGTCGGCGCCTGGGATCACGGAAGACGACGGACACAGCATGTGCTCGGGGAGCGATGCTACAGCATCGACCTAAGGCAAGCATTTCATAATGAGCTAGTATGCGATACATACTAGCTCATTATGCCTTTCTCTTACAGGTGTTTTCTTTTTTTAAATATAGATTTGACAACCACTTTAAATATATTGATAAAAAAAAAAAAGTCAATTGCTGAAGCGGAACTAAACCTGCCTATCCTTTACAGCAGTGGTTCTCAACTCCGGTCCTTGGGACCCACCAACAGGCCAGATTTTAAGTATTACCTTGGGGAGATGCAGATTAGAATACTGCAATCACTGAGCAGCAAATGATATCCCCTGTGATGTATTTCAGTTATCCTGCAAACCTGGCCTGTTGGGGGGTCCCGAGGACCGGAGTTGAGAACCACTGCTTTACAGTCATGGAAGCTGCCATCTTGCAGTTGCCGTGGTGCTGCACACAGGGCCGGCTCTACCACTAGGCGGAGTAGGCGGCCGCCTAGGGCGCCCTTCCACCTAGGGCGCAGTCACGGCCTCTGTCCCAGTAGGCATGCGTGAGCTCGGCTGTCCTGACCCTGTCTCCGGCACTGACGCGGGATCCACCTTCCCGCGGGATCCGCCGGCGGATGAGGCGGATCACCATCTCGGCCGGGACACACGTCGTGGTGCCGTTGACGTTCTACCGTCGAAGGTACTGACATTTCGTCACCAAGAGTTGAGGCCAGGAGCCCTGGGGGGTTGTCCGGTCCAAACGTCCTATTGACTTTATGTAGTGTCCCCTATAGTAAACGACGAGTCACTAACGTCATAAGATTAGACGTAGAGGGGTTCCATTATGAATTTTAGACCGGACAACCACCCAGGGTTCCTGGCCTCAACTCTTGGTGACGACATTTCCTATCCGTCCAAATCAAGGCGAAGTCGTTA
>BLSH010323803.1:936844-966709 GCA_018402905.1 Glandirana rugosa | reverse complement strand
AGGTCAGATAGGTCAGTGTATGTGTTAGGTAGGTCAGTACAATGGTCAGGTAGGTCAGTGTATGTGTTAGGTAGGTCAGTGCAATGGTCAGGTAGGTCAGTGCAATGGTCAGGTAGGTCAGTGTATGTGTTAGGTAGGTCAGTACAATGGTCAGGTAGGTCAGTGTATGTGTTAGGTAGGTCAGTGCAATGGTCAGATAGGTCAGTGCAATGGTCAGGTAGG
Source organism: Glandirana rugosa (assembly GCA_018402905.1). Classification (NCBI taxonomy): domain Eukaryota; kingdom Metazoa; phylum Chordata; class Amphibia; order Anura; family Ranidae; genus Glandirana; species Glandirana rugosa. The sequence continues at coordinate 966,487 of BLSH010323803.1, read as the reverse complement.
TCAGTGCAATGGTCAGGTAGGTCAGTGTATGTGTTAGGTAGGTCAGTGCAATGGTCAGGTAGGTCAGTGTATGTGTCAGGTAGGTCAGTGTATGTGTTAGGTAGGTCAGTGCAATGGACAGTTAGGTCAGTGCAATGGTCAGGTAGGTCACTGTAATGGTCAGGTAGGTCACACGTGTTATACGGGCAGGGCAAAGGGGGTGGAGTCAGGGGCGGAGCTAAGGGGCGCCAAAATTATGTTTCGCCTAGGGTGTCAGAAATCCTTGCACCGGCCCTGGCTGCACATGTTATCAATGATGATGCCAGCCATTTGATGGCTTGAGAGTTCGATTGACAGCACAAGCAGCTGTGACGGTAATCATTCACGGCATGCCTTGAATGTAACTGTTTTGGAAACTTTTCAATCAATGGCTTTAGTTCCGCTTTAATGAAATACAGTGCTTTAGCATAATAAAGTCAGGGTTTATAACTACTTTTTAATCAAAGCACATGGAATAAAAAAAAAAAAAAAAAGGAGCATGCCATATCCAGACCCAGCAAATTTCATAATTTTGTATCTCAATTGGACTGCTCACCTCACTTTCATGGATTTATTGTTACCGTGTAAGAATTCTGTAATCAAATCCAACTCTAGAAAGGCAGCAATTTTATCTAATGGGACTGAAAAGAACTCAATCGGTCCTTACCACGCTGCGAGGAAAGCATTTGACAGCTTTCATTTTTTTTTTATTCAAGGGAAATGACTCAAAGGCCGAACCCTGTGAAGGAAGGGAGAGAGTGGGGTGCTTTTGTTGTCTGACCACCTGGCAAGACAGAGAGCTGCAGATGTGGCACACAAAAGTACTTCCTGAGAAGGGATGCTTCACAATAGCCGAGGTAATGAAAGATCAATTTAAATCTGGAGCCACCATGCTGGCAAGTCTTTATATCACCTGGACACGACCCCGGAGACGAATTACTGTACAATCGTTTACTACAATGAATGTAAATGCCACAAGGAATTGCTTAGCAACAATTCTCAGTTTGGAGAAAAATAAGTTGCTGTAGGTACATCATTTCTGAAAGGAAAATTACATGAAGAGGTGGACATGGGATGAAAGGAGGCCTCTATATAAGGCCGTTCTTAAACTTTTTAATCTAACTTACCGTAGTGGGACCCAAGAAGAGTCCCCTCTAATTGAGTCCCCTACCACCAATACCTGCCTAACCGTGCTTGTATCCTTGCCCCTCCACCTTACTGGAGCAAAATACATATACTGCAATGGTGATCCCAGTGTAGGAAGAAAACATTTCTGTCCCAAGGAGTGTAAGAGGCCACGGGGCCACACAATCAGACGGGACGAGAAGCGGTTTAACCTTACGTTGCGTAGGGGGTTTTTCAATGTCAGGGCAATAAGGAGGTGGAACTCCCTTCCACAATTAGTGGGATCAGGGGGGAATATTGATAGTTTTAAAAATACTCTTGGACTTGCATCTTATTGAACACAACATACAAGAATATGGGAAATGATCATCAACATTGACACACATACAGGCACCTATACAGGTTGAACTGGATGGACTAGCATCTTTTTTCAACCATACCTACTATGAAACGAGAATTGCCACCAAAACATTAGTAAAGCCAAAGACAAATAACAATGGCCATTTACACCAATCAGCTATAACATTACCACTGACAAGTAAAGTGAATTACATTGATTATCTTGTGACAAAGGCATCTGAAAGTGGTTGGGATATATTAGGCAGCAAGTGAACATATTTTTCCTGGCGTTGATGTGTTAAGAATAGGCAAGTGTAAGGATCTGAGTGACTTTGACAAGGGCTAAATTGTAATGGCTAGACAGCTGGGTCAGAGCAACTCCAAAACTTTAGCTCTTGCGGGATGTTCCCGGTCTGTAGTGGCCAAGACCTACCAAAACCGGTGACAGAGTCATGGGCGGGCCAAGGCTCATTGCACATGGAGAGCGAAGGAGGGGCCGTTTAGTCGGATCCAACAGAAGAGCTACTGTAGCTCAAATTGCTGAAAAAAGTTAATGCTGGTTCTGATAGAAAGGTGTCAGAACACACAGTGCATCACAATTTGTCGTGTATGGGGCTACGTAGCTGCAGACCAGTCGGTGCCCATGCTGACCTGTTTGCACAGCTAAAAGCGCCTACACATCTACAAGTGCCTGGGCATGTGAGCATCAGAACTGGACCTCAGAGCAATGGAAGAAGGTGGCCTGGTCTGACAAATCACATTTTTCTTTTTACATCGTTTGGATGGCTGGACGCAAAAAGATGGCACCAGGAGGCACTATGGGAAGAAGGGAACAAGGCAAGCTGGTGGAGGCAGTGTGATGGCTTGTTTAGTGGAGTCCATGCCTCAATGGGTCAGGGCTGTTTAGGTGGGAAAAGGGGGACCTACTCAGTATTAGGTGGGTGGTCAGTGTGTATCAATTTCAAAGAATAGAATAAAGGAAATTTTAATATATTTTAGTTCCTTGGATGTCACCATCTCACCATCCAATAACTATGTAGAAAAAGAGGAACTAAGCTAAACTGATCCCACCCCACACCATGCAGATGAATACTTACCAAGATTCGACATTCATGGCCAACAGAGATTGTTTACATCTGCATTGCAAGACCTGTCTCCTACCCATGCCTGTGCAGCAGAGCCCCATATAAGTCTATGGGGTTGTCTTCCCGTTACTCTAGCCATGCCAGAGGACTTGTGGCGCGGGATGTAAACAATTTCTGAGGCCATGGGTGTTGGATCTCAATAAGTATGCATCAGTGGAGGGGGGGTGGGATTGATCAGCTAAGGACAAAAGCGCAAAAATAAACAATGCAATTTGTGTGGCATCAAATAATTAAACACACTCAAATAAAATATTTCAACAATTTATTCATAGACCAGATATAAGCAGTGTTACTCCTAAATCCACATTTTTAGCTGTCTACAACATATGAATACTTGATATTGGACCATAATTATACCACAGCCAACAATGATATTGGACCATAATTATACCACAGCCAACAATCACGTCTAGGGATGAGCTCAGGTGTGTTCAGGCACAAGTCCAAACCCTTCCTGCAGTCATCCTGCCAGGAAGCAGTTATAGCAGACATAGGCCATGGAGGCATTCCCTGGACCCAGAGATGCACATATACAAGGTGCATGTTTACATGCAGCTGTGGGGCAGAGAATGCCTTCGCAGACTATGATTGGCGGCCCGCTTTGACAGTTTCCTGGCGGAATAGCTTAGCTGAGTTCAGGTACACGTCCAAACCTGCCTGGATTCAGGTCTATAGACCCATGTTGACGCGTTTCACAGCTGGATTCTTCAGGACAGGTTTATAATGTGGATATCAGCAACAGAAATAGACATTTCAGTGGTCTGAACAATCATCTATAATAACTGCGTATAATATTTTAAAAACACAAAATTTGTATTTCTGGTCTATTAATCAAATTTTTACATATATTAAACATTTAAAGTATCTATTTTTCTATATATTGTAATAGAAGTCGTATAACACATTGAAGACATTCTTAGAAGAAGAAATATTATTTGATATATTTTCTTTTTGACATTTTAAACTAGTACTGGGATTTCTTTGCCTCACAACCTTGAAATGCCCTCTGCACATGCTCAAGCCCACATACGTGTCTGTGCTGTCAGTCATACTATATAAGTTCAACTGCATTGTCAATAGGCTACATCTCAGACTGCAGCAGAATACCCTCTGAAAAAAGATGTGCTATGTCACTCACCACTAATTTCCTGTTTAGACAGACTAGGCTACATTTACTTTGTGGGGACTCATCCTAAACATGTCTGAGATCCAATATGGGTCCAGACATAGTTTAACCACTGCTATACCGGGACTATTCTGGCACTCCTCTCCTACATATAAAAATTATCATTTTTTTGCTAGAAAATTACTCAGAACCACCAAACATTATATATGTTTTTTCAAACGCATTTTTTGGGGGAAAAACACGGTTTCATGAATTAAAAAAAAAAAAAAACAGTAAAGTTAACCCAATTTTTTTGTATAATGTGAACGATGACGTTACACTGAGTAAATAGATACCTAACATGTCACGCTTTAAAATTGAACACACATGTGGAATGGCGCCAAACTTTGGTACTTAAAAATCTCCATAGGCAATGCTTAAAATTATATATAGGTTACCAGTTTAGAGTTACAGAGGAGGTATTTCGCTAGAATTATTTCTCTCGTTCTAAAGCATGCGGCGATACTTCACATGTGTGATATGTGGGCGTGACTTACGTATGCGTTCGCTACTGTGGTGAGCATGTAAACATCCCTTATAATAGGAATAGTGTCAGGTCCTCTTTATGGAGAGATGTGGGATCTACAAGACCCCACATTTCTCCTTTAGGCTGGAAAGACGAAAAAAAAAAAAAAGAATGATTCCGGTCTTCCATCAGCAAAAGATTCATTCTCCGGCTTGCCGATTGTACGGGCGAACCTGGAGAAGCACCGGAGGGCGGCGGGAGGGGGAATGTCCCCTCCCGCCGCCTGTAAGAACGATCAAGTGGCTGAACTGCCACTATGATCGCTCTTATGGTGCACAGAATCACCGGCCGGAAAAGATGTTATCTGAATGATGCCCGTAGCTGCAGGCATCATTCAGATATTCCTACTCAAAGTCCAGGACGCCATATGACTCCCTTGGGCTGGAAGTGGTTAAAGTGGTTGTAAACCTAAAATGTAAGATGCACCTATAGGTAAGCCTATAATAAGGCTTACCTATAGGTACTGCAAATATCTCTTAAACGTGCACCGTTTAGGAGATATTTACTTTGCCTGCGCATCGGCACGTGCGCTGTGAAGGGACGTGCTGTTTCTTCACTAGCGAGTGCCGTGACTGATGGCGTGCGGGAGTGACATCACGCGACTCCGGCCAGAGCCGGAGTCCGCGGCCCCGGAAGGAAGGGGGGCAGACATGGATGCGGCCTCCAGCAGGGACAGCGCGGGCTTCGTTTGCAGGCAAGTGCCACATAATGTGTTAGTATGCGATGCATACTTGCACATTATGCTTTTACTTTGCAGAGAACTAAAAAGGAAGTAGAACCCATCAGGGTTTACTTCCTCTTTAATGGGTATTAAACCCAAAAACAATTTAAATTGCAGCTTATTAATCCTTAACTACGGTGGCTGCGTTTGTTTTATTTTTTGGGCTTTTTACCTTTATCACCTGGTGATTTGGCCAGTAACTCAATTCCTGCCTTTGGGTGTCTCCAATTTGAATGGCGGAGAAACAGAGACACCTTTGGACAGAAGTAATGTCAGCCTGGGGAGAGGGTAGTGTTAGATGCTCTGGCACATTTAGATGGAATCGACCAAATACAGTTACAACAAAAGTTTTATTTTTCCTTTTGGGATATAGGTTTTACATAAATGAATGAAAGCTGCTCATTGTAGACACACCTGTTAGTGGTAAATTGCTTAACCACTTAAGGACCGAGCCTCTTTTTGAGATTTGTTTACAAGTTAAAATCATTTTTTTTGCTAGAAAATTACTTAGAACGCCCAAACATTATATATTTTTCTCAAACATTCTAGAGAATAAAATGGCGGTTGTTGCAATACTTTATGTCACACTGTATTTGCGCAGTGGTCTTACAAACGCAATTTTATTTTTTAAAAATACACTTTTTTGAAATTAAAAAACAAGACAACAGGAAAATTAGCCCAATTTTTTCTATATTGTGAAAGATAATGTTACGCCGAGTAAATTGATGCCCAACATGTCATGCTTCAAAATTGCGGCCGCTCGTGTAATGGCACTTAAAATCTCCATTGACAACGTTTAAAAATTTCTACAGGTTACCACTTTTGCATTACAGAGGAAGTCTAGTGTTAAAATTATTGTTCACGCTCTGACGATCACGACGATATCTCACATGTGTGGTTTGAACACCGTTTTAATATGTGGGTGTGACTTACGTATGCGTTCGCTTCTACACACAAGCTTGGCGGGATGGGGCACTTTAAAAAAATTAAAATTCTTATTTAGTTTACTTTTTATTTTTACACTGTCCATTTAAAAAAATGTTTATTGGGGTCACTTTTATTTAATGTAAACATCCCTTGTAATAGAAAAAATGCATGACAGGACCTCTTTAATGTGAGATCTGGGGTCAAAAAGACCCCAGATCTCACATTTACACTTAAATGGAATAAAAAAAAAAATGTCTTATGAAAAAAAAAAAAAGGGATTTTTTTGTATAACTTACCGTAAAATCCTTTTCCCTGAGTTCACTGACAGACGCAGCCTTCTTATGACACATGGGTTATGCTCATCCTACTAGGAGTAGCCTAGGCAAAACAAACAAAAGCATAGGTTGGCCCCTCCCAGGGGGCCGTCCTCACCTTAGCATATAATCCCCCTGCCCTGTACAGCACATCAGTTCGTAACAAGCTGTACAAAACCAACGCAGAGGGGTGGGTGCTGCGTCTGTCAGTGAACTCAGAGAAAAGGATTTTACGGTAAGTTATATGAGCATAACCCATGTGTCATAAGAAGGCTGCGTCTGTCAGTGAACGGAAGAGAAAAAAAAAATCCCCTTTAAGACCATTGGGCGAAATGTTCCAAGTTGCACAAATGTGACAATTTTTGCATCCTGCGTCTTTCATATACATCCTTGCCCCATAGGTGTAAAACTATCATATGGTTGTACAACATGACTTGTTAAGGATCAGGAGGTCTTCTACAGAACTGGGTCGGGCAGACCAAACATTGTATAGCTAGCTTCAAGGTCAAGCAGTGCTTTTTAGGGCTAGGTGTTAAGTTCCAGGTATTTATAGGCACTGTAGATACTTGAAATAAAGACTGAATAAAGATTTTTCTATACAAAACTCACCATGCAATGGTTATGCCCAGAAAAATCTATAGAAAATGCCCACATCCTCTAATTAAATATTTATCTCTGTAAAACAGTTAAACAAGTTATTTGGCTAGGAGCACAGATCGCGTACCATAGGCAATTGTTACACCACAATCTTCCTGTCTTGCGGCTTATGTTGCCAATTTACAATTCAATCTGCAGAGTCTAAGTCGGTGAACCACAGGTTATTACAACGCACTTTTCACCTCCGCTTGAAGTCTCCGCTCTATGGGAGAAATGGCACAGCCCTGTTAAGTGTACATCCTAATTTTATGCCTATTAATTTGGCTCTTGAGTGAAATGCCTTGCAGTGGCAATCTCTAAAATGTAATAGCGGAAAACACTGTACGCCTTCCGTGAATTACATCACTAATTGTATGGTGGGCAATCAGACAACCTATCCTTGAAGGATTTAAAGCATAAGTGCACCTTTAAAAGCATTATCCAGATTCCACCCTTTCCCCTTCAAAAAACAACTTTCCAAATATGATTAATTTTCCTAAATATGGATAAGATGGCGCTTACACTACCCCGCCTGCCCAGGGCTGGGATAGAATTTCAGGACTTTTATTGCTCCTTTGCAATTCAGAGCATTTACCAAGAGACCGTATAAAAAATGATGGCCTTCTTGGGAGTATGAGCCAAGGGGAGGGGTTGTGTAGTCCTCAGAGAGCGCTGAGCACAATGTAACTGATATCAGTGCAGTACAGGCAGAGAGCACACATCTACCAAGATTTCTAACAGGATTAACATGTGTTTTCTGTACTTATCAAAAAGATTTTAGGCTCCATCCACACTTGTGCGACTTGTCATGCAAATTTAGACATTAAAGTTGCATGACAAGTCATTCCTCATGTTTACCAATGATAACCATTCATATGTGTGCGACTTAAAGTTGCAGCAACTCATTCACTACTTTATCTGACTTTCAAGCAACTTGAGGGCCATAGACTTCAATGTTAACCCTTTACATGGAAGTCGTACCTCAATGTTATGCAATGCAATAGTTGTTCATTACCACTGGTCAAAGCCAAAGTCGTATCCAAGTTGCACCCATCCAAAGTTTTACTCCAAAGTCCACTTACAAGAATGAATGGAACCTATACAAATCACATTCAAATGCATTGTTATGAGACCAAAGGAGCCCAAATAAGAAAAAACGAATGTTACGTTATATACACTTTGGGGTGCCCAGGGTAAGGGTGTGTCCTGTTACTTAGCCCAAATTATACATTGCATATAGATTACTATTCCAGACCATTTACCAAAGAAGGTTGCCCTCATAAGTTCCCTGCACAGTGTATGGAAATTCCTTTAGGCCTCTTTCACACGTGACTGCAAAGTTGCATGACAAGTCGTAGCCCGTGATTTCCAATGACTACCATTCATGTCTGTGCGATTCAAGTCGCAGTGACTTCAAAGTAGCCACTGCACTACTTTGGTCCGACTTTGATGTGATCCACAGACCTCAAGATTACACAGGCATTGCTTCAAAGTCATGTCAAAGTCGTAGCAAAGTCGTGGCAAAAAGCGCATGACTTTCAGGTCGCAAAAGTGTGAAAGGGGCCTAGTGATAACTTGCTTCTATAATGACAAGGGGCAGTACAAAACGCAGTTAATTACCTGCAGATTGGCAAATCTGAAAACAAAGTGTTTGCCCCTCTATTTGTCCTGGTGAGCATTGTCACCATGACTAAAAAGAAACAACATTTTGAGTTGTCGCCACAATGGGAATGAAGGGGAAATCAATAAGGACACTTTTTTCAGAGACAACTCTCTAAGACCGTTTTCACACAAATCGTCCAATCAGGTCTACCTGTCCATTTTTCAGGCAGACCCGATAGGACCATCCATTCTCCTCTATGGAGTGGTGGATGTAAACAGACTTGTGACACCTGCCTACTTCAAATCCAATCTGACCCGGCAAAAGTAAACAGATGGGAATCTGTCTCCCCATCTGGCCGGATTGGATTAAAGGGCAGTTGGGTGTAAACGGACAGGCAGTCCCTTTACATCCGACTGCCCATAGAGCAGAGTGGGCTGTATCTGGGTCCGCTCTACATAAGTGGAGTGGACACGGACCTGTAATCCGCTCGCTCTACTCTGGGATCTGTCTGCTGATCCCCTGCTGAGAAAACTTGGCTTGGATCTGCACATCCAGATTTGCTGATTTGCCTGGCAATTCTGACAGTTTGTCCCTGTTAAAGAGGAACTGCAGTCTGCTCACATAATTTGTAATAAAAACATCTTTGCCATTCTGAAGCTTCCCTCTAACCACTTTGCATATTATTCTATATATACTGCGATTCTGTAATTGCCAAATATGCTGCAGAAATCTCCCTCCACTAAGTCTGGCTGCAATCATTTTAACTGTGGGCAGCAGAAGCCGCTGCATGTTCACTTCCTGGATTTACACAGACACACAGAAGCACACCTCCAGCTCTGCAGCTCTCATTGGCCCTCTTATGACTCATCCCCCCTCCCTTCCTGGCAAACTCTCACAAAAGTGAGAGAGAGAGCTGTGCATGATGTCAAACGCCTAGGCATTTTTCCAGCCAAGAAACAGCAAGTGGGCTATACAAGGTATTTACTGCCAGAAAAAAAAAAACATTTTACTATCCAAAGCTAAAACAACAAGGGCAGAGGATTTAATAGATGGAAAGATGAAAAATTACCGAAGTTCCGCTTTCACCTCGTAATTAATGAGTCCAAATTAGGAAATGCAGCATCCAAAACCTTCTACAACAGGTAATCTGTACAATGTTATTCTGTATAGTACCACACATGACACTGACATTTTTATACCCTTTATGGCCCAAACAATGATTTACCTTGCCTGTAAGAATGACCAGACAGGAAACATTTTACACACACGTCCAATATAGCTAAAAAGAACTTTGCTTTTGATTTGCACTACTGTCTTACTCTTAAAACAGGGATGATAACGGAACAGAGGATAATTTATATGTCTTCTACTTCAACCAGTAGGTTGGATTCAGTCCATAGGCATGCATGTTGGCTACATACATTGGACACGGTTTCAGTGCAGAGACAGATTAAAGTGGAACTAAACCCTCCTAACTTTACAGCCAACGAAGCTGTCATCTTAGCTGCTCTTTGATCTGCTCTTGCCATGTTGCTGCACCAACCAAGTGATGGCTTGACAGTTTACTTGACAGCACAAGCAACTGTGACAGTTATTATTCAAAGCATATCTTGAATGTAACTATTTTGCAAAACAGTTGGGTTTAGTTCTGCTTTAAGGCAAACCAAGACACTAGGCCAGGTAGCAGCTTTGACCTCTCTCCATCCCTTTGATTGGCATTATTAAGGATTGCACTAGGCACAACAAAGCCAACCTGTGTGTATCATCTACAATGGCATAGCCAGGCCTATGAGGCACCGGCTGCCTACAGATACATCCTTACCTTCTCAAATGACATGTAGGTGCACAACTTTGACCAACTCTGCAATTTTCCTAGTTAATGGCAAGAGAATGAAGGTTGTAGTTTGGCCCTGAGCATCCACTGGGCCCTAGATACCCGCCTTGGTTGCCTGGTGGATGAGCAGTCTCTGGTTCTGGGGCATCCTCTTCATTTCTAATGGATTTCCAATGCATGTCAACTCAATAACTTGTACACCTTATACTCAATACACCACACAATGCATTCATGTGAATACACATGCATTGTGGCCCTAAAGACCTGTTGCAGACTCCCAGAAGTACCCTAACATGGGACACCAACATTGGAAGTAATCTAAATGCTCTGCCAGCAGGATAACAAAAAATAAAAATAGTAATAAAAGAATATGAGTCACACCGTGCTCTAAGTTCCCTAAGATTTTCCTGCTTTTTTGTGGCTCATTGCTAATGTTTATGTCTCCACAATTCACATTGGGGTTGATTTACTAAAGGCAAATCCACTGTGCACTACAAGTGCAGTCACTGTAGATTTGAGGGGAAGATCTGAGATGAGGGGAAGCTCTGCTGGTCTCGATCATCCAATCATGTGCAACAAAAATGCTGTTTTTTTTTATTGTCTATGCATGTCCCACTCAGATCTACAGTGACCGCACTTCCAAGTGCTTTTGTAGTGCAATTGTAGTGCACAGTGGATTTGCGTTTAGTACATAACCCCCATTGTGTTATTTATTATACAAATCTTACATATCGGCAAAGTTTTACACATTACTTTGAGCATTGGCTGCACTGTCTTCTCCCAAGGAGCTTACAGTCTAGTGCCCCAACCACAGACATAGCCAGTTAACAAACCAATACGTTTTTGAATTGCTGACAATCTGAAGGAAGCCCTTGGAAATAGGATAACATACAAACCTCATGAACAGTGTCCCAATTAGAAACTAAACTAGAAACCAAGTCCAGCAAGGGTAAGCAGGTAAATCATCAATGTTGCAATATCTGCTCTAGTATAATATATTGTACAATGTATGTAAATATATATATATATATCAATCACTAAAATCCTTAAATGCTTATTAAAGTGGAAGTAAACCTTTTTTTGCACTTTTACCTACAGATAAGGCTATAATAAGGCTTACCTGTAGGCACAGTGAAATCACTGGCGCATGCACTCTGAAGGGACGGCATACCCATCATTGTGGCACGTCATCGTGGCGTGGCCAATCAGAAGGCCGCAGCACGCAAACCTGGAAGGAAGACCGGGTGAAGATGGAAACCCTCTCAGCGGTGACAGTGAACCACTAGAGGGCTTCATTCTAAGGCAGAGATATGCAATTAGCGGACCTCCAGCTGTTGCAAAACTACAAGTCCCATCATGCCTCTGGGTGCCATGCTTGTGGCTGTCAGTCTTGCTATGCCTCATGGGAATTGTAGTTCTGCAACATCTGGAGGTCCGCTAATTGCATATTCCTGTTCTAAGGTAAGTATTTCATAACATGCTAGTATGCAATGGATACTAGCACATTATGACTTTAAAGTATAACTAAAGGCAATACTTTTCTTTTTTCGTTTTGGAGAGAGTGGAGAGGGATTAGAGCCCCTGTCAGTTTTTATTGCTGTCTGTGCCCCTGTGAAGGAGATTCACCCGCTCTATGTGTCTTGTTTAAATTATCACTGAAAGTAAAAAGAAAAGCCCAATTTTTGGGTTGTCCTCAGAAAAGTAATAGATGGGAAATCTTCCAATGGGGACACTAGTTCTGGTGAGCTGGGGGTCCTTTCAATTTGCAGAGATATCCTCTCACTTCCTGTTTGGCTATGGGACAGGAAGTGAAGGGAAATCTCTGCAATGGGACAGAGATGGCGAAAAAAAATCTGACAGCAGTTATAACCCTCCCTTACTCTATCCAAAATGAAAAAAAAAAAAAAAGTTTTGCCCATAATTCTACTTTAACTAACAGGGTTTAAAAAGTAAAATTGGTGCAGTTTACTGTCGCTTTATTGTATATAATGAAATTAATTTTCAATTTTAAAACCTGCAGCTTTTATTGAATACCTGCTGATCCTGTCATAAGTGCATATATATATAGGCATTTCCTGTTATTGGGTGACAACCCTTTTTTCCTGACTCACGCTTTTTTGTTTCATTGACCCACTCATGTGCTTCTGATGCATGCTACAAATGTCTGCCCCAAGGCAGGACATGACAGGCAGTGCATGCATGTAGGCAGGAAGTGGCTGAAAAGAGGTTACAAGAGGCCAGCAGTACTGATGTGCAACAAAGAAAAAAAAGGTAAAAAAAAAAAGTATTTTCTATATTTAAAAAAATGGGCACTTATAATAAAGAGAGTTTTCAGAGTTCAAATCTACTTTGTGTATGCCCGCAGAATCTGGCTTTGAAAATAAATTTTCCTTCCAGTCTCTGATCTCAGTACGGTTCGCTACGGACAAATGCCTAAACCATCAGGCAGCCTTGATCTGTGTCACTATAGTGTCCATTTATGAAACTGTGATCAGCGGTGATGCTGATCACAGTTCATTTTAGGTTTATGAAGCAGAGATAATGGGGAGAGAACACGCTCTCCACCGATTATCTCTGCACTCGGAGAACTGTGATTGACTGACACAGGAATGGCCAGTTTATGAAGCTGCGATCTCCGCACTTCACTGGTGATCTGGGTCGGAATTCACCCTCCCCGATTCACCAGCCCAGACGTGGAGAATTGGGGGGATGAAGAGGGAATCCCAGGGAAGGAGGAAGATTAGAGACTTCCTCCTGCCTCATTCCGACCCCCCAACACATTAGCAGTGTCCCCCGCCCTGTATATGTGTATATATGCATATACATGTACATGATGTGTGTGTATATATATGTATATATAATGTATGTGTGTATATGTGTATATATAAGGTGTGTATGTGTTTATATGTACATATATAGTGTAGGGGGGCTAATAATTTTATTAATGATTTGGGCGGGCTCCTCGGAGAATGTCCGTTACTGATCAGTGATAATTTATCACTGCTTAATAAACCGACATCTCTGTGTTTCTGTGAATTTCTGGTGCCGTAATATCGTAATGTCTCACGAGATTCCAGTATCAGGGGGTGTTCTCCTGTGTTTGAACCGTTTGTAGATCACTTCACCTCGCTAGAGGTGAAGCAATCTACACGGCTTCATAACCTGGCATCCAGAGGAGAACAATCTCCTCTGTGAATGCCGGAGAACAAAGCAGTGGATTTTTTCCACTGCTTCATAAACGGACACCATGATCAGATCTTTGATAAGAACTCAGAGGTAGATGGAAAAAGGACAGCTGTGGTCAGGCCACCACCTTTTCCCAGGTCATCGATTTGCCAAGTCAGCAATTTGTAGCTGCCCTGCTGTGCTGGAAATGCATCCCAACATGCGCTGCTGCTCTCTCTGCTGCAACTATACAATGCCATGAAAAAGCAAATATTGGCCAATGCATTCTAGAGCTCAACAACTACAAAATAATTAAGGTTATTAAAATGGAATCTGTGATACCACTTAAACATTTACAATAACCTCAGCAAAACCAGAGAGACTTAGTATCTACCATAGGACCAAAAATAATAAGTAGTTACAAGGTTACTAAGAAAAAAAAAAAAGACTGATGCCCTGCCAAGTTCAACCTCTCTCATCTCCTGCAGCTATGGTCCAAAGTAAGACCAAATGCAATGCACTACCTGCCTGGAGTTTGCATGTTCTCCCTGTGCCTGCGTGGGCTTCCTCTGGGTACTCCGGTTTCCTCCCACACTCCAAAGACATGCTGGTATGTTAATTGGCTCCTAGTATAAAATTGACCCTAGTAAATGAATGTGGATTAGGGACATTAGATTGTAAGCTCCTCGATGGCAGGGACTGATGTGAATGTACAATATATACGTAAAGCGCAGTGTAAAATGAAGGTGCTATATAAGTACCTGTAATAAATAAAATAAATAAATGCAAAGCAAGTCAAACACATTCTCTATCACTCACACAACACTACTGAAATAAATGGAAATCTGCATATGTTTCATGTGCGCTTCCTTCAACACCTCACTACATGAGCCCTAAGAGGTCTTTAAAGTTAACTAAACATTTAAATAATTTATTCCTAACTGATCCCCCTCTCTATGCTAACAATACCTCCCTTGTATTTGTCTTAGTTCTGTGGGCGATCTGGTCCAGGAACCATGGCCTATGCTGTATGGCACACCAGCCTTCTCCTTAGCTAATGGAGCTCTATGGCACATGGCCTATTCTCCATAGGCCACACTGTGACTCACTTCTGATTTGCAGGACGATGGTCTCTCTATTAGGTCCTACAGAGAAAAGCTGCATGTGGTCAGTACTGCTTGGTCCAGCTGGTTGAAAAGAAGTCTGGAACAATGCCCAGCACAGCACATGGCTTCTGGGGACCAGGCCATTCACTAATCTAAAGCATGAAGCGGAAAAGTTGGCATGGGTGGAGTGGGTCAGTTAATATTAATTTATTTAAATGTAAATGTATCCTTTAAAGTTATATTAAAGCTAAACTACAAGCAAAAAGTTAAAAAAAGATGAAACACATATATGTTTTCCCTGCCAGTGGATTTGTCTTTCCATCCAGGTCCCAAATATTTGGCAGAGAAGTGCAGCGTGTATGCGGATGCGCTGGATCTTGCAGCACACACACGCAAAAAATACAAGAATGAGAAGGCACCCCCCCCCCCCCCAACCAGAAGAGCACCATCAGGAGAATCTACGCTGCGAGGAAGACAACATTTTATGAATTATGTTGTATTCAGGTAGGGTGAAGTTCCCCTGCCGCAGGGCTCCTGCAATTGCCTTTGAAGGTGAAATACTTCTTTAAGCTTGCTTCATTTACAAGTTACAAGATTATTTCTTATTAGTTTGTTATTGGTACAACCTTTTTCAACCAGGGTGCCTTCAAGTGGCCCTTAGCAAAATACCTAGAAATTGCCCCCAAACTGTATACCAGCCAGCAGGTGGATCAAGCCTGCCTACTAGTTACACAAAGGCACAGGTTTTCATTGTTCACCATTACGATCTTCTAGCCACCAGTGTCCTAACAACCAATGATGTCATCGGTTGACAAAGAGGATGCATCCTTGTTTGCTCCTCCCCTGCCCCTCTCCTTCAGCACCAGAGTCACAATAGCTGAGCGAGAGAGAAGAAAAACATTACCGCTAATGTTGAGTGTCCTACGCATGTGGATTTTGCTACATTATGCAAAACTATTAGTTTAGTTTTAAAATGGGGTACCTCGAGAATGTGTGGCAAGAGGGCCTTGAATGCAAAAAGGTTGAGAAACACCGTATTGGTAGTTGCATTTGGGAAAATGACCATTAAAGGTGAACCAACTTTTTAAAGCAGAGCCCCACTTGTCTGCCTCATCCCCCCTCTGCTGCCACATTTGGCACCCTTTTGGGGGAGGGGTGATGGGTACCTGGTTCTGACAGGTACCCGCTCCTACTTCTGGCTGAGTTTGCCACGGCAAACTCAGAAGGAAGTTCGCCCCCTCCTTCCCCCGCAGCCAGCCCATTCACAAAGTGAGATGTCGTGGCAGCATCAGATAGCCGACTGAAAATATCTGCTCGGGTGAGGACACAGCTGGATTCCTGGACAGACAAGTATTTGTAGCTTCTGACTTTTAGTTTTTCTGAAGGAGCCTGGAGCTAAAATTTAATCTGTTCCTATAGGCTGGTGACTTAGGACCCGTAATGCTCTGCACTGTTTTATTGGTTAAGCTTGCATGGGGATAGGATCTGCCAATTTCAAAGCATGCAATCTTTCAGCAAGAAATGCCAACGCAAGGCCTGGCAGCCCTATGAATAACCAGCTGCCTCTAGGAATTATGGGTAGACGACTCACACGTGTGACTATTACTTTTCTACAAAGCAATGTTTACTACTCTATAAAGGCATGACTCAGTGTTAGCACTTGGTATTCCCTATTACAATGACGATGAAACACCTCGGCTACTAATGAATGAATTGGTGTAATTGGGGCCTGAGGCAGCACAGAGGGTTGTACTTCCCCCTCAGCGGAGTAGAGAAGCTGAACAGTCCTGGATGAGGCAGCTGGAGATTTGCATAGTCTAAAGATTTACAGCACTGAAAAGTAACACAGAGTAACACAGCTCTTGGCAAAGACGCTTTACATCTCAAATTAGCAAGTCAAAGGATCTGTTTCTGGGCTGACACTATATAATGACAAATAAACGCTGGCAGGCGATCAATAGGCCAATTCCGCAATCTGTAATCTGATTAAAATAGAAGCGCAATTTCCTATATTCAGTGTAATATTTTAAAGTTTAAAGGGCCACTGTGTCTTTCTGAAGATAAAGGAAAATTCCACTGCGGATAATGAATCTGAAACCGTAAAAAATTCTCAATTCTTTCAACTTGCGATCTACAGCCATATCTAGGGAGAAGGTTCCTTACAGAACAGTTAGAGATGATGGATCAATGGCAGTGGGGCTCACCGGTGAGTCAAGCTTCATTGTGGGATGACTAGATGGAGCCTGGCATCGTGCCATAGCCATTCCCTATAGACCCAAATGTTATTCTCTAAATTATTCTTGTTGTCTTGGGTATCTAAAATGGGTTATTTTTGTTTGTTTATATTAAAGCAGCATTTTTCAACCAGGGTGCCTTGAGGTTTCTTCAGGGCTGCCGTAGCAAAATGCCTAAAAATTGCCAAAAATGTATATACAAGCCGGCGGGTGGATGAAGCCTTCCTATAGTTACACAAAGCCACAGGTTTTCATTGTGCACCATTACGACCTTCTACCTGCCAACCTCCTAACGACCAATGACATCATCAGTTGATAAGGAGGATGTTAGTCACCTGCATAGCATCATTGTTTGACCCTCTCTCATTCAGCTTTGGGGTCATATTAGCTGAGTGATGGAGAAAAACTAAGGGAGAAGAGAAACATTGGAATAGTAGTCAGTACCAGTTTGCATAAGTGTATTTGCTTTGGAAGAATAAATCACCTCTAGGATTGGGTGTCCTACGTGTGTGGATGTTGCTGTATTACGTAAACCTATTAGAATCGTTTTTACACTTTAGAATGAGGTGCCTCAAGACTGTCCATAATTTTGGATGGTACCTTGAGATTGTCCATAATTTTAAAGGGTGCTTTAACTTGAAAAAGGTTGAGAAACACCGTATTAAAGTGTATCTAAGGCCATAGTTGTTTTAAATAATTCGATTTTTTTAGGTTTTGCATAGAGTATTGAGGGATTAAAACCCTTGCCAGGCTTTTATTGCTATCAGTCCAATCCATCCAGCACCACCCTGTTGAAGGGTGCACGGCCAGCAGTGATGCAGTGTTATAAGCTTGTTAAAGGAGTTGTAAGGGCAGAAGGTTTTTGATCTTAATGCATTCTATGCATTAAGATAGAAAAACCTTCTGTGTGTAGCAGCCCCCCCAGCACCCCCCTAATTACTTACCTGAATCAATTCTCTCTCCAGCGATGTCCACGAGTGTCTAAGCTGTCCAGGACACTCCTCCTGATTGGCTGAGGCAAAGCAGCGGCGCCATTGGCTCCCAAGGCTGTCAAAGTCAATCAGCCAATCAAGGGAGAGAGGCGGCAGGGCTAGGCCGGGGCTCCATGTCTGAATGGATAAGCAGAGCTCTGACTCAGCTCAGGTTCCCCCTGTAGCAAGCTCCTGGCTGAGGGGGCACTCAATAGGAGGGGGGGCCAGGAGCAGCAAAGAGGGACCCGAGGAGAGGAGGATCCAGGCTGCTCTGTGCAAAACCAACTGAACAGAGGAGGCAAGTATATGTTATTTAAAAAAAAAAAAAAAAAAACAAGCCTTTACAATCATTTTAAAATGTACCCCACCCCTAAAGTCTAAAAATTATTACATAAAGTGAAATGAAGTAAAGTGCAAAAAGCAAGCATATTCATGGTGAAATCTAGTAACAGAACATCAATACATTTTTGGAATTTTGGGGGTCATTTTTGGCACTCACACTATTTCTTGAATATGTTTTTTTATTATTTTACTTTTTTTTATTAGGAGATTTATGTTCTCTATTTGTCCTAGTGACCATTGTCACCAGGATTAAAAATGAAGGGAAAATCCAACATTTTTCAGCTACTACCAGAACAGGAATGAAGAAGAAATCTTCCAAAGGCAACACTTGTTCCCGGGAAAATGATTGAATAAGGCAAGTCCATAACTTGGGAGAGATTCTAAGAAGTGAAAAAAAACAAAGGGGTTTTAACCATTCTTTAATGCATCTAAAAAAACAAAATAAACACAACAATAAAAAAGTTTGGGCTTTAGATATACTTTTATATAATAATATACTTTTATATCATCATGTATATCTGTAGCCCCAAAATGCCATGCCTCAAATCAGGGACAAAATCAGTAACTTTCTAACGCATGTCCAAATCCAAAACTCCCAACCAATCCGAATCTCCATTTTAAAAGCTCTACAAGTCTCTAGATTTAGGCACTTTTACTAAAGGAGTCTCTAAGTGTAGATAAAACATCTAAACATCTTGGACTAAAGCCCCATACACACGGTGCGACGGTCGCATGAAAATGGTCGTACGACCGCTTGTTGTACGATCATCCGACTGTTAGTACGCGTGATTAGAACAGCTGGCGTATGACGGTCGTACAACAGAAGTTGGATGAGCAAACTAGAAAACTTTGGTTGTACAACAAGCGGTCGTACAACCGTTGTATCGTGTGTACAGAGAAGTTGGTCCAACAAGTTGTACTGTGCAAAACACGCATGCTCAGAAGTCAGGAACGCTAGGAAGTGTTCGGTCGTGTAAACCTACATTCCTAATTTACAAATCACATTCACCTGAACTTCCTCTTTATACGCTCGTAACACGTCACTACGTTCGGCTTGGTCGTACGATCGCTTAGTGCATGTTAGTATGCGAGATACAATAGCCAACATACGATTTGGGCCGTTCGGTCGTACGACCACCGCACCGTGTGTACGGGGCTTTAGTCTTTGATTTCATTTCCACAATTACCCAAATCAAAATCCATGCAGATCAGGTGTTGGTACTGCTCCATATTGGCTCTATGCACACAAGACATTTCTCATTCATTCCCTCAAAGTAGCCAGAAGAATTTTAGCAAGGTCTTGGAAACAAAAGGATACTCCTGAAGTTAGCCATACGCTTTGTTTTCTCTCATTCAGCCCACTTGATTCCCCAATCCATGCTAAACAGCCTGGGTTGAGGAATCTCCATTGCTGGTTATTGTATTCAAGCAGCCGCCAACATGTGTGGCTGCCCGAGTGCCAGAACAATGACTACATCTGATTGGATACAGTCACTTGTTCAGCCAAGAATTTTCCATCCAGCTTCTTTGATTTTTACATCAGAGAATGAACTGGGTAGTGCAGTTAGGCGCACCCATAGATTAAATTTCAGCAGATTCAGCAGGAATTGTGTACAATTGGCATACTATGCAACACTTCCTTGGACACCCTTAAAGTGGTAGTAAACTGCTGCAAGAAAAAAAAAACCCATTCCCCTGCAAACAACAGAATAATGTGCTAGTATGCATACTAGCACATTATGAAATACTTACATTAGAACAAAGCCCTCCAGTGGCACCCTGTCACAGCTGAGAGGGCTTCCATCCTCATCGTCTTCTTTCAAGGCTGTGCGAGCGACCGGAGCCATGATGCTCTCTCCCGCGCATGCCCTTGGTTACGGCACGGTGCTCTGAAGGTTCGGCACGGTATGCTGGACCTTCAGAGCACATGTGCCTGTAGGAGATATTCATTTTACCTACAGGAAAGCCTTATTATTGGCTTACCTGTAGGTAAAAATCACAAAGCGAACGTTACTACCGCTTTTAGGCTGGGGTCCGTTGGGTCCCTGTTCTTCGTTTCAGGGACAAATTGGGCTCAAATTTTTGCCTGAACAGAGCCAAAGACACACAGGACCCCTGTGCAATTCGCTCTGCAGCCGCCACGGAGATGTGTGAACAGGCTCCATTGAGAGCCAGCACACTCTCCTGTCATGCGAATTGGATGCGGGGAAATCCAAATCCAATTCGCACTAGTGTAAACCCAGCCTAAATAAGCAAACCCAATTTGAACATTGTGGCAGGGCTATGCCCTGACCCAGTGAAAAAAGTTTATAGCCCAGAATTCTTATCCAGGTAGGTTGAGGCGCAGTAGGGGGCTTATGTCATTTAGAGGCAACTGGCCTTTCAGTGACCTCATTGGTTGGCAAAAACCTGGTTTGAGACCTGGAGCCCAGAGATGTCCTAAAGATCTGGGACGAGTGAAATCTGCAATCATGGGTCCTTGTTTTGTGAAAAAATGACACACTTATTGGGCAGGGGTGTGCTGGGCTTTTAGAAAAGATCTGCCTATGGTTCTGGGCTCCCCCCTAGTAGACAGAGGCGGTATCTGTCCAGGAGTCAGTAGGGCTCCACTTAAGAGAGACAGGTGGGAACCAGAGCAGCAAAGGACTGTTAGCTGCAAGGATAAAGTGCTTGTGAGAGGATGGTCTGTAGGAGACAGACAAGGGCCTGAAGAGTAAGGCCAGAGCCATAGTGATGTGAAAGCCAGGAGGCTGAAATATTCTGTCTTGTGATTAAAAGTGATGGTGAAAACCCCTGCGCGGGCAACTAATTTTTGTGTGACCAATTTCATTCTTTTTAATTAAAGAACTAAGGCTGGGTTCACATTTGTGTGAATTGGATGTGGGTTTCTCCGCATCCAATTCGCAAGTCAGAAGATTGTGACCGGCTCTCAATGGAGCCGTTTCACACATCTCTGGAACGGCTCCGGAGGGAAATGCACAGGAGTCCTGTGCCCCTTCTGGTTCATTTCAGGTCCGAATTCATCCAAAAATTCAGACTGAAATCAGACATGAAGCGTTGAACGGGGATGCACTGGACCCCTGCTGTGGGCCACTCCGTACAGCAGTGTGAACCCAGCCTTAAACAGAACTTCTGGAGTGGACGGAACTCACTAGGAAGCACTACCACTGAGCTAACAATTCCCCAATGCCAAAACATATATTTGCAATTCCAAATGGCCAGTGGGAAGCATTCTGGAAACACAAGAATGGTTGGCTTTCAAACTATAAATGTACAGCTAGAAGGTGAAAACATAACTCATGCCCTTGCTTAAAGCAAGCTATGTGTGGATTTACTAAATACAGATAGATTGTGCAATTTGGAAAGGCAGTTGCGCTAATTTTCCCCAGAGCTGAATGGGGTAAAGATTCATTTTGTAAAGAAAACCCAATCAGGTACATGGAAAATAAAAAAAAATTAAAAAAAACAGCATTTTTGCCTGCGGGTGGTTGAATGATGGAAATCAACAGAGCTTTACTACATTCAGTAAGCTCTGGGGAAAATAAGCGCATCTGCACTTGTACTGTCTATTTGCCTTTAGTAAGTCCACCACATTGCATGCATCACAAAAAAAGAACTTAGTGTGCCTCATCCCATCCCAACCTATTTCATGCCTTACTAGAGGATACCAATCACAACAGATCCACACTGAGACAGGAAAATCTGTTCACCTACAATACCTATTCACTAAAACGTATTACCGGTACTTTACTTTCACATTAAAGTGTTATTAAATCCAATGGATATAAATTAAAAACATACCCACACATACATTATATCTTTTTGCTAATGCATGTTATTTTCAGTCACTTCCATTTATCACAGAACATATATGTTTCATAACTACACTTCCTAGGAGTAGGAGTGGCTCCTATTGCTAGTAGCATCTCTCTGGAGCTACCGCAGCATGGTCGTTCTCTACCTAAGGACTACACACCTACCTTATTTACTATTCTGCTGAGGTAACACAATTGCAGAAACCAGTAGATACGCTCTGTAATTTCATTGCACGTGAGCATTACCAAGGTGGCGATGAAGGAAGGAGAGTGTGCACATTCCTTGACCGGAAGTTTGCAAATGAGAAAGTGGGCAGCATAAATCTTGTGTGATATGGGGTTGTTATCTCAGGAGTTTACATCTGTCCGAACTTCAGTTTTAAGGGCATGGCAATTCCAACAAATATTTTCCATCTCCAGCAAAACAATCGATCACTAAAAAATACAGAGCCACCTGGCTCTCTTGTCAGCAGAACCACCCTCTCTTTGGACTCCAAGATCACTGGCTTTTTCTAATGCATGTCATTTTCAGTCACTTCCATTTATCACAGAACATATATGTTTCATAACTAGACTTCCTTTGTAGGAGTGGCTCCTATTGCTAGTAGCATCTCTCTCTGGAGCTACCGCAGCATGGTCGTTCTCTACCCAAGGACTGCTCTCGTCAGCAGCACCACCCTATCTTCAGACACCAAGACCACTGGCTATTGAGGCTCTCTCAGCCTTCCTGGCCTCATGACAGGGGTTTCCAGCCCTTCAAGCTTGCTCTCTCAAGATACTTCCAGATACCAGGCAGCCCCCTGGACCCGCTAGCCATCTCAGCTTTCTCAGCCTCCCAAACCTACGCAGTTGACCCAACTCTCCTAATCCTTGGGCAAGGAATCCCCCTCACAAGGGATGAAGTCTCCAAGACCTCCCAGCTCAACGGACAGGGCTCTGTCTCCAAACGACACCAACTGCAACAAGCAACTCTCAAGTGTAGCAGGTGTCTCGCAAAGTCCGGACACAGGATTGAAGGTCCCGTCCCACACAAGATACTTTGGAACCTTCAAACTCCAGGCCCCGATCCATAACTACCAAATCCAGAGAAAACTTAAAACATTGGAACTTCTCAATGTGCACCTTTGACAATCCTGTGTCATTTTTCAAACCATTTTAACAGTGGCAGGGCCTTACACTGTCACATCGTTAAGATAAATCATAGGTTTACAAAATGGAGTACTTTAAAACAAATTGATTTAATTAAACTATTGCTTGCATATAACTAAACAGCTTGCTTTTAATCTGAGGGTTTAATACACACCAACCTTAAATTATGTATTTATTTACTACGCAGTACGTTATTAGACAAAATGCAAAACTAAAATCTTACCCCACACATCAGACTTGTGGCCAAAACCTCTTAAAAGATGAAGGATTTCAGAATATAGGTGTGAAAACATGGAATCATTTCTCATAAAGCATGGCAACTTGGACATTTCACCCAGCAATTCATAAAGGAAAAGAAAATCGGCGGTAAAGACTTCTCCCTTTTTATACATGTACTCACACTATAAAACTGTACAGGAATGTATTGCCAACCAGTAATTATAGAACAGTGCGTTAAAAAAAATGGGCTTATAAACAATGACAAATATTTCCAGAAATACTATAACTGTTACGAAGAGCACTTCATTGTGAATAGCAGAGCAAGGACATACCAAGAAGTAGCTACTATAGGACAAACAATGCGAAATGTGTTTATGGGTTCGAAGCTATGCTGTGTGGGACATTGTCTATGCTAAGTGTTGATTGATGCCAACTAAACAAGCTCCTGCTACACAAGGTCTTCCAGGCCATCAGTTTAGGTAAAGTTTGACCTCCATATAAAAGACTGGCTCTACCCAATGCATTTTATAACATTTTATAAAAATAAGATAAGTGGTGAGCATAACTAGGAAGCATATTTCTTTATTTATAACTGCCTACAATTCATGCGGTGCTTTACATACCGCTACACATCAATCCCTGCCCTCAAGGAGCTTACAATCTAAGGTCCCTATCTCACACGCATGCATACACACACTAGGACCAATTTAGAAAGGAGAAAACAAACCTACCAGCATGTCTTTATAGGAAAGGAGGAAACTGGAGTACCTGGAAGGAACCCACGCAAACACAGGAAGAACATGCAAACTCCAGGTAGATCATGACCTGACTGCGATTCAAACAAGTGACCCTAGTGCTGAAAGGCAAAAGTGCTAACCACTAAACCACTGTGCTGCTCTCTCTACCTGGACAAATACATGTTGTGCAAATGTTGTGTTAGAAACATATGAACGGAAATAACTGAAAGCTGAACCTAAGGGAAACTACACAGATAAAACATACAAGGGAGCGGTTTTACCTGCCTATGAATTTGTATTACTGTCCATCCAGTTTTGACATTAAAGCTGGCCATACATGGATCGAATCTTGGCTGGTCCCTGCTGTACCTTCCAAGAATCGATCCAAGCATGGGCAGATTGATTGGACTCAAGTTAATTCACTGATCGACTCAGGTACAACCAGCCTGTTGGATTTTTTTCATGTGATTACTGCTGGCAGCTATAGCCATTAGCAGTAACTGTGTTCTGATTGCCAGGAAGGCTGCCCACGTCCCCCCGCCGGCAGAACACAATATTGCTGCGGGAGGGATTCCCCCATCAACACTGTGTTGATGGAGGAACCAAGTGTTTTTCTTTACTTCCACCAGTGGTGAAAGAAAAGAAAATCGACCCATCTATGGGCTGCTTTACACTCTGTCATACAACCTTGTCTGGCAGGACAGGATACCTTATTTTTTTCTGCAGTAGTTCAGTAATATTTAGATGATCCCTCCCAACCCACAGCCTGTGATATGACAGTGAAAGGAGACACAGCAGGCAAATTAGCTCATCTCTCGGTCACTTTGCTTTCTCCTATCAGCAGGCTCCATGCATTGATGCACAAATGATTGCCTCCACTGTTTAGCTACTCAGACACCCAGTGCTATTCATGAAGGAAGGGAGAGTGTCCTTTGTAAGGTCCAGGTCACTAGTTGGAGCTTCTAACGGACTTCCTCCCTATTGGGATCCTTTGTTGGCCTTCAGAGCAGCAGAGGAGTGAACGTAAAGTGATAATGTATAGGTGGTGAGGCAGCATTACCATTAACCTGCTGCTTTGCTCTGCATGGGAATGCTTTAAAGTGGTTGTAAAGTTTCAAGGTATTTCACCCTGCATTCTATGCATTAAGGTGAAAAACTTTCTGTGCTGCAGCTCCCCCCAGACACCCCCCCTTTTCCTTACCTGAGCCCGATCTGATCCAGTGATGTGCACGAGCGCAGCAGCTCCAGATGCCGTCTCTCATGTCATTGGACAGATTGACAGCAGCAGGAGCCATTGGCTCCTGCTGCTGTCAATTAAATGCAGTGACACGGGAGTGGGGGCAGGGCCGAGTCCTACTGTCTGTGTCAATGGACGCAGCAATGGGACTCGGAATTGACCCCGCATTGGTGCACCCAGGAAAGAGGCTTTCCGTGAGGGCACCTGATGAAGAGGAGGGGACCTGGAGCGCTGGCAGGGCACCTCAGAAGAAGAGAATCAGGGCTGCTCTATGCAAACCATTACACAGAGCAGGTAAGTATAGGCATGCGTGTTATTTTAATACAAAAAAAACAAAAAACAAGGGCTTTTGGCCTCTTTCACGGCCGTGTCCGTGTGCGGGGTCCGTTTTGCTTAGCGGGGATCGCTCCGCTGATCCCCGCTGAGCCAGCAGATGACAGATCAGCCTCCGCTCAGTGTGCGGAGAAAGATCTGTCAGTGCTCCGCTCTACTCTATGGGAAAATCGGATAACAACGGACCGTCTGTCCGTTGTCATCAGATCTGATCCCCAGACGGAAGGAAAAATAGGGTTTCCATCTGTCTGACTTTACGGTGCAGGATCGAATCGGAGAGCAGTGGGTGTCAGCAGACATGTCCCTGCTGACATCCGTTGCTCCATAGAGGTGCATGGAGCTTCCACGTGAAAGGGGCCTAACACATCCAGGCAAATAAAAATAACCTTTACTTTTCCCCCCTCCTGCTACTCACTGAAAGCTACACTGGGATCATCAAAGGTTCTCTCCATTGACATTTTCTTCTATAGCAGACAATTTAATCTGCACGCAGACTACTACCTGCATACTAAGCTGAAAGAAAAAAATTGCATCTGACTTTCCCTTTACAGCAGGTATGTTGAAATCAAGTGGACCAGAGTGCTCCCACCCGTGCCCAGCTTTGCTTTTAAGTTCTGCTGAGCACAGCCGGACATGGTCCTACTGATAATGCTTTGCAATGCACTCACCAAAACAGCCAGACACACATGCACACAGCGGAACCTCTGCTTGAATGGCTGAATAATCTCAATAAGCAGTAGGCAGGGGGCCACTCTGACTGCAGCATGATGTAGGTCAGGTTCTGGCGGCCTCTACAATAGCTGCATACACCTGTGGTAAGTGGGCAAATCA
The DNA here is from genome assembly GCA_018402905.1 of Glandirana rugosa. Classification (NCBI taxonomy): domain Eukaryota; kingdom Metazoa; phylum Chordata; class Amphibia; order Anura; family Ranidae; genus Glandirana; species Glandirana rugosa. Next base: position 939,995 of record BLSH010323803.1, on the reverse strand, counting down.
GCTTGTACTGACGGTCACACACTTTCAACTGAATTGCTGTAACTGCCTAAAAAGTGTTAGTTGGAGTTCAACTTTTTTTTTCTTAGTCAAGTCCATCTACATCTGCTAGTGCATCTAATGCTAGGTAAATACCATAGTGGTTTTTTTTTCGTTCAACCCTGCAGGCTGAACAAAGAAAAACTATAGAGTTTGGTAGGAGATCCGTGTACTAACTTATCCAATGTTAGTACAGCAATCTCCCCTGCTGATCTATTGTGTTCTGACAGAGGGACGGTCCCCAGAAGAACAGACCAGTCAGTGCTCGCTCTGCTTACCATTGGCTGCTAGCACAGATCGGATGCTGGTTTTCCAAAATGCCCATTTTGCCAGCTTCTGTTGGACAGGCTGGTGTACACATGGGCCAAATGTTGGTTGGTTCCTGCTGAACCGTCTGATACTGGCCCGTGTGTACCAGGCTTAACACTACCCTCTATGCAGACTGACAATGCTGCTGTCTAAAGGTGGCTCTGTTGCTCCTCCATCCAGAACGAAGACACTTTAAGGCAGGAAAGCGTGTTACTGGTCAGATCATCAGGTGAAAAGAAAGGAAAACAAACTAATATAGACACCACATTTAACAATTGGTAAGCTGCAACATATTACATTTTTGTTCTTAGGTTTAATTCTTTACCTGTCCAAAGGTGGTTAGTAAAGAGAAAGGGTAGCCACCTACAGGACAGGTGGAGACGTGCCTCTGACAATCCTTGACTCAAACTTAAAACTAGATAGATGTACACACAGCTAGGACCTTCTGTTCCTCTTTTTAATAATTGAAGTTCAACAATATATAGAGGACCGCGCTGAACAAAATCCCTTGTATGGGGGTATTGTATAGAAGAAATTGTGGGTAGGTACCCGACTCCCAATGCCTCTGGTAGGCAGGGTCTGGAAACTCTAGTGGTGGGCCCTCTTGCCGGGCCAGGGCTGCTACCCCTGGAAGCGACTGAGAACGTCGTTTCACATATGTGGTCAGAGGGTAAATGGAAAGGAGCGCCAAAAACGTTGAAGTAAAAATTGATTCAATTTGCCACATTGCAACTTCAGCAGATTTTAGCTTCCTAACGGATAAGAGATACTTGGAGAAATAAGCATCAGTAGCCCTCAAGAAGGGGGAGTTTGTTGGACCCCCGAAACGCGTTGGCTTCATTTTATTGCTTTTAACCAAATAAAATCAAAATTGAATCTATTTTTACCTCAACGTTTTGGGCACTCCTTTCCATTTACCCTCTTTTTAATAATTGTCAGATCACACAATCTTCCCAGCAAAGCCTTTATTAATGAGCATTACCAATACCGAAAGTGCCTGTTATTACCTTCACAGGTACCCCTAAATGGCCTCTATATCTACCAAGCATTGTACTGAACTGTCAGATCGAACCATCAATGGAGATTGGAGAATCATTAGGTGTCACAAACATATTCACCCCCCCCCCTCCAAAAAAAAAAAACAAAAAAAACAGGTGGTTTGACAAGCTTTATTTGCATGCAAATTGCTGGCTAAGCCCAGAGGGATTGAGATAGAACATGCACACTTAAAGGGATATCTGAGATGCCTTTATCCATAGAACACTGAAAGCACTGTGATTTGCCTGCCTACCTTGTGTCCATGGCTCCAGAAACTAAACCAGGACACGGGCACATGTGCTATAGGCATGTGCTTATAGAAATAAAGATTAGGCCTGCTGGCATTGAATCACCCAGGTATGAGACGCAATGAACAATTCCATTTTTATAGCGATCACCACTTATTCTTTAATCTCCTGATTTGACTGCTCATCCACAAAGCTGCTAAGGAACACCAAATTAAAGGCTCCAGCTTTATGAGTCACTGTTTATCTCGGATTGGGGAAAATAATGAACAATTGGCAGACGTGACTCACACGTGAAAACCAAAATAAAAATAAACAGCCACGTTTTGCCATGACGGTCCATGCTCGCATTTCTCTGACCTATATTTATGTGCGAAGGTTTGTTTTCTTTCCTTCCTAAAAGGCTCAGCGCAGTGCTGCACAGAGGCGACGTGTTGACAGTTGCTAAATAATACGGCAAACATGAAATCGCATTGTTTAAAAACAATGAGTCACATTGCACGAGCGGAAGGCTTCGTGGATTGGGTTAAGTCTGCTTTCCAATATGCTTCATGGCAAAATGTCAACATGATTCTGCAGCGGTGCATTCTGGGCAAGTTAACTGAGCACCTGAAGCAGCTACGCGGCTCTCCGTGAATGCAGAGCTGACCATCTGATCTGTGCAGCGTTCAATACTGTAAATAAACACGTATCATCAAAGGTGTTAAATGGATTCTCGGGTATTCACAAAGCATGACCTACATAGACGGGGCTAGCTGTGTTAGGGTCCTGCCAAGCAGGTTTCTCAGAATAAGATCTTTGAAAACAAACCCTTTATGTTAAGATAGATGTGCTGATCGCATCAAATGTGCGTGCCTTTAGGGCCCTTTGCACACGGGCATTTGTGATGTATTTCGGCAGACACAACATTCTGCTCGGTGTTGCAGAGGCAGGATTGTGCTGACAAGTGCACGTTTCCATGTGCCTACAACCTGCTTTTATATCAACGGGAAACTCGAGCCGTCCTACACATGGAAAGAAAAGAACATCCCATTGTCTTCTAGAGCAGCTTTTCTACATCTTTCTACCCTTGAAATAATTTTAGTTCTCAGAGAAACCGCACTAACAGCTGTTATATCTACAGGTCACGGTACATTAGCGTGATCGGTAACTGTGGATATAAGAATTAATAAATGAATAAATTATGCGGCGTACTTATCATATTTGACACTCAGAACAGATCATTTTTAACATCATCCTGCTCTATGCTGAAAATAAAGAAAAGCAGAGAATGAAAATTGTAGGGTTACTTTACATTGGTGGTCAGTGGAGAAGGGCCTCTTTGCTTTGGTGGTTAGTAGATACGCCCTCATTGGTGGTCAGTGGATATGACACCCCCCCACCCCTTACATTGGTAGTCAGTGGATATGACCCCCCTTACATTGGTAGTCAGTGGATATGACCCCCCCTTACATTGGTAGTTATCAATGGCTAGTGCGATTACATGGCACTGGACATCTATATTGTCGACAATCACGCCAAAG
>BLSH010323803.1:903017-914563 GCA_018402905.1 Glandirana rugosa | reverse complement strand
TATATATATATATATATATCTATATAAAAAAAATTTTTTTTGGGGGGGGGGGGGGGGTAGATACACTTTAAAAGTAGAATCCTATTTCAAACCTACCGTATTTTTCGCCGTATAAGACGCACTTTTTCTGTTGGTGCGTCTTATATGACGAATAGACGAGAATCCGCGGAGCGCAACGCCGCAGCGGCCTTAGGAAAGGCCGCGGCTTTGGCCTAGCTCCGGAGCGGTCGGCCATCTCGGTACACCCGGCGGCGGTGCGCGCTGACGTCATCACCCCTCTGCTCGTGGATCCTACCAGATCGCACATCTGCAACAACAGTGAGGTTTGTTGGACTGGCTATTAGGGGGCAGGGGCAATGCAATGTTACTGCCTATTATTACTATGTTGGGGGCAGTGTCACCGGCTATTATTACTAATGTGTTGGCAATGTTACTGGCTATTATTACTAATGTGTTGGCAATGTTACTGGCTATTATTACTAATGTGTTGGCAATGTTACTGCCTATTATTACTAATGTGTTGGCAATGTTACTGCCTATTATTACTATGTTGGGGGCAGTGTCATCGGCTATTATTACTAATGTGTTGGCAATGTTACTGGCTATTATTACTAATGTGTTGGCAATGTTACTGGCTATTATTACTAATGTGGGGGCAATGTTACTGGCTATTATTACTAATGTGGGGGCAATGTTACTGGCTATTATTACTAATGTGTTGGCAATGTTACTGGCTATTATTACTAGTGTGGGGGCAATGTTACTGGCTATTATTACTAGTGTGGGGGCAATGTTACTGGCTATTATTACTAGTGTGGGGGCAATGTTAAACTACTGGCTATTATTATTAGTGTGGGGGAATTGTTGCAATGGAACAGTGATAGTGATGACGAGTGGGGGGCAATGGTGGACATTACAGTGATGAGTGGGGGCAATGGTGGACATTACATGGTTGACATAAAATTGTTCTTAAACTGCTGTTAACTTTATACAGTTGATATAAAATATTTTACTACAGTATTTGGTTCAGAATCTTTTTTTTCTAGATTTTCCTCCTTTAAAATTGGGTGCGTCTTATATTCTGGAGCGTCTTATACGGCGAAAAATACGGGTATTTTCTCACGATCTTTCTCTAAACAGCCGCAATGATTTGTACATGGTTTACAGTTAACGCTATCTCCTCTTCTAGATCATGTTCCAGAAATTATTTCTTCTTTTATCTACTTCCATTCAAAGAAAAAGCTTTTATTTATACATTAATATACATTAACACTTTTATAGGTTTACTTGTGCTTTTTTATATACAGGTATATATATCAGCCCGATAAAAGAAAAAGAGCAACAGAGGGAATCCGTTCCAAAGAGAATGAGAGATTTGAAGAGATTTCTTCAAATGAATACAGGTTAATTTAAGGTGAATTTATAGCGTAAACTTTTTCCCTTTTTTTTAGACCTCATGCACACAGGATGTTTTTGGATGTTTTTACAGCAGCTGTTTTTGGCTACAGTCAATATACTCTCCAGTATGTTATTATCCTATGTGTCCACGCACACATGGGCTGTTATCAACTGTTTTTGGCTGTAAAAAAAAACCCCCAAGACTAGTGAGTTCTGAGAGGAGTTTTTCAGCTGTAAAAACGCTCAAACTACCAAAAACGCAGATGAACGCTCAAAAACAGTTTTTAACGATTTTGATCCCATTGAAAAAAAACCCCCAAAAATGCTAATACAGAAATGCTTAAAAACACTACTGACGCTTTTATAATGCTTATTTAATGTCCTGTGTGCATGAGGCCTTAAAGCGGTAGTAAACCCATCCTGTGCTATTTCCACTATATACAGCATCCCTGCCTAGTGAACTTGTTTATCTGTGTAAATCGCTTCCTACCTTATCCCTTTATGTGTAATCCATCTTTTTCTAACTAATGACATAGCCCGCGCATGCGCAGTTAATCACATTTTTCCGGCAGGCTCTTCTTGCCGGAAAAATGGTGTTTACATGCCGGGGCTACGTTATTTCCTTTGCCTGACGTCAGCTCCGAGATCCTGCGAGACTTTCACATTCACAAGCTGAGCCTCTACCCGCTTGGCTTGATGAGTAATGCGCACGTGCGAAATTAGGGACATGGGAACGAAGTATGGGCGGAAGTAAGATCAGTACGGAACACGGAAGACAGAAGTTAGAATGGCGGCGGCTGCAGAGGAAAATGAGCTTTATCAAATGCAATGATTTTACAAGTAAGAAGCCTTCATATATTTTCCCTATGCTGCGATTTCACTTAAAGTAACTTAAGGAACTTCATTCTGTGTTTTTTCGGGTAAATGTATGACAGTTTACTACCGCTATAAAGTTTGGGATAGTGTATGGAAGGATTTAAACTCCAATTAGTTTTTTTTTGCAGTCTCTGTCCTCCCTGGGGAGATTCCTTCACAATCTCTGTTTGTTCTAGTGGCCAATGTCAATTAGTAGACAGAAAGTGATAGGAAAGCAACATCTGAGGCTTCATGCACACAAGACGTTAAAAAAACATCCTAAAAACGTCAGTAGCTTATCAGTGATTTTTTTCAACTTTTATTAGTGTTATATTACTGGTGGTTTTAACCGTTTTTTTTTTTTTGCATTTTTAAAAAGGCCAGCGTTTTTTTCCCCTCAATTGATTTAAGACGTCCAAAAATGCCGGGGACCGGCGTTTAGCCGTGTTTTTGCGCATTTTTACAGCTGAAAAACGTCTCTCAGAACCCACTGGTCTTGGGTTTTTTTTACAGCTCAAAAACGTCACTGCCAAAAACAGCTGATAACAGCCTATGTGTGCATGAACACATAGGATAACATGATGGAGGGTTTATTGACTGTAGAAAAAAAAACGTCTGCAGCTAAAAACAGCAGCTGTAAAACATTCAAAAAAAGTCCTGTGTATGAGGCCTTAAATTTGTCACTAAAACAAGAAAAAGGGACACCTAATATTTTCCTTACTTTGAGATGGTCCATCATTTTCATTTAACTTTTCAAACCGTTAAAGAACCTCCCCAGAAGGTCACAGCAAAAATGAACTCACTGGGGTTTAAACCCTTTATTACTGTATCCAAGACTACATTTTAATCTGCTCATAGCTACTACAGGGAGGCAGACCTCCATACACTTGTTTAAACTTGCAAGCAGGGCCGGCTCTACCACTAGGCGGAGTAGGCAGCCGCCTAGGGCGCACTGTCGCCCAGGGCGCCAAGCCCCTGTCCATATACTATCCCAGCCTGTCCATGTACTAACCCAGCCTGTCCATGTACTAACCCAGCCTGTCCATATACTACTCCAGCCTGTACATATACTACCCTAGCCTGTCCATATTCTACCCTAGCCTGTCCATATACTACCCCAGCCTGTCCATATACTACCCTAGCCTGTCCATATACTACCCTAGCCTGTACATATACTACCCTAGCCTGTCCATATACTACTCCTGCCTGTCCATATACTACCCTAGCCTGTCCATATACTACCCTAGCCTGTCCATATACTATCCCAGCCTGTACATATACTACTCCAGCCTGTACATATACTACTCCAGCCTGTCCATATACTACCCTAGCCTGTCCATATACTACCCCAGCCTGTCCATATACTACCCTAGCCTGTCCATATACTACCCTAGCCTGTCCATATACCTGCGGACCACGGCTGGCATGTAGAAGCGAGCCGGTGTTGCCATTATTTGTCTTTAGGCCGAGTCCTGAGGCACAGGTGCGGGCCTGTGGACTATGGCTAAAGAAATAGGTAGAGAGGCACTGCAAAAATCTCCACCTCCGCCACCTCCATCATATACATGCACAGGGCAAAGGGGGTGGAGTTAGGGGTGGAGCCAAAGCGGGGGCGACAAAATGAGGTTTCGCCTAGGGTGTCAAAAATTTTTGCACCAGCCCTGCTTGCAAGGTTAGCTCTGTCATACCAGCCATATGACTGATCATAAGGTTGGCTTGGTCATACCACCTACATAATAAATATCAATCTGCGCAATCAAATATCTAAGTGCAAATAAACCAAACGATAAAAGCTGCTGTCACTAACAAGTGTTTTCACTTCACTCAAACATAAAAATGCCAAAAACAGTGCTGTGCTATTAATAATAATTAATCAATGACGATGACATCTACAAAGTTGATCATAATAAAGAAAAACATAATAGTCTGTAGAGCAGTGGTTCTCAAAAATCTGACTCACATGCGTCTACCTTGTCCTCACTCGCTGCAGTACACATTGTTCTTTTTATTACTATATTACAGCTCAGCCCAGAGCACAGAAATATCCATAGGGCACAGAGAGTCATCATTTTACTTTAATATCAACAGTCAATAAATATTGGAACTTGAGAAGGGTTATAGATTTGCAGACAATTGTAGTGCACGTGGTTAAATAGCAGTAAATAAGAATACACAATGAAAGTGATACAGAGGCAAGCTGATTTAGAGTTTCTAATGATCTCAAGTGTTTAAGCAACATGACACCAATAAGGAAAAGGTGGTGATAATTCTTTAATGTGTGACTGTATACAGTAAATGTAATAGGCCAGATCGCAAAAGATGAAAGTCTAACAAGTGCATTTTGGGTTGATTCACACATTAACAAGTGGAATCAGTAACATGGTGCTAATAGCAAAGAGTCATATTCATTGCAACCAAACTATTTTTTACAGGCCTGGCTTCTGTAAAGTAAAATGAGGTTGCAGAATGTTGCTGCACTTTTGGGCGACACAGTGGATCGTATTTACGCCTTTCAGCAATGGGGTCCTACGTTTAAGTCTCAGCCAGGACATTAACTATATGGAGTTTGCATGTTCTACCTGCCTTTCCTCCAGGTACATGCTGGTAGGTTAAATGGCTCCTGTCTACATTGGCTCTAGTAATGTGTCTACAAGTTGGCTTTTCACATGCTATGTCCAGCCAGGCCCAAGTTGAGCACCTGGGGAAAGTTGAGCAAAGACCTGATAACCCACCTCGTAAAAAATCGATGGAAAAGACTTGCAAGCGACATTAAACATGGTACCCTGATAGCTGGCCCATAGATTCACAGAGTTGGATACGAATGAATGGATATTTACATACATACTGCACACTCCTCCTTTCACCGCCTGCCGAAAAAGCCTATTTTTTTGCCCTTCTTCTACATTCGTACTTACACAATAAAGCAGACCTGTAATAAAACACAACTTCCCCTGACTCTATACAAAGCACTTTCTGAAAGGTGGACGGGTTCAACAGAACCCCAGAAAGTCTGTCACATGTACAAATGTTGAAGCGTTTCTGGGAAAGTCTGAACCCCATAGTTTGCTTGACCACAAACCTAGCCACTTGATCATGTGACCAGCTACCGTGAGTTCCCAAAGAATTGTTTTTTACCGTTTAAAGCTGAACGCAATACTCAGATATATACACAACTGAAGCAGCACACATATATATATGAACTGTTGTCCCCACCCAAAATATATGTAATTCTGTTTGGCCAGTCTTGTGATTCACACATCTCAGCCAGATGGTGCTACTAGAATGTTCTTCCTGGCTGTGCAGTGTGGCAGAGGTGATCAGCTGAACAGAACTGAAAATCCTTTGGAAAGGAAAAAAATTAAAGTGGTTATAAAGGGAAACATTGTTTACCTTAATGCAGTGGTATGCAACCAGTAGCCCTCCAGCTGTTGTGGAACTACATTTCCTATGAGGCATTTTGAGGCTGGCAGTTACAATTACCCTCAGAAGCATGATGGGACTTGTAGTTCTGCAACAGCTGGAGGGCCCCAGGTTGTCTACCCCTGCCTTAATGCATTCCCTGCATTAAAGCAAAAAGTGTTCCAGTATTTGTATTGCCCCCTAACCCTCTCACTCGATCCAGCACTGTGCTTGCCCACAGCAGCTCTCTCCTTTCTCCCTGCATTTAAATTACAAAGAGGCACCATTGTCTTCTGGTGCTGTCAATCAAATCCTGTGAGGAGGGGGCAGGGCCAAGTGGCACTGTATGTGTCTATGGACGCACAAAAGCAGGGCTCAGAAGTGCAACCGCATGTGTGCCACCTTAAGAAGCTGATCCCTATAGTGCCACGCGGAGAAGAGTATGCGCCGAGAACGCTGATGGGGGATCCTAAAAGCGGAGGATCAGGACCACTCTGTGCACAGAGCAGGTAAACGTAAATCTAGTTATATTTTAATTTAAAAAATAAATAAATAACATGAAGGTTTACATCTACTTTAAAGTTGAATTCCAGGTATGGATGTTTTTGCATAGTTACATTGTTCCAGCTTGGACCAATATAAGTATGCATTTTCCATACCGGGCTGATCACTCTGGAAGATAGAAATCACTTTATTAGGAACTACTACTACAATGATCGCAGTTAGCTTCCAGGTCCTGACCGTTCTCTGATCGAACGAGGTGGAGATAGTGAGATCCCTGCCCCACCTCTCCACTTAGTCCATTTAGAGAACACTTTGGATTTATTAAGAAAATGTAAAGTGCTCTCTGAATGGTGCCTGGATTCACTAAGCAGCAGGGCAGCCACTGAGCACGGGACCCAGAAGCTAGAGGCATTTACTGTAGTAGGAGTGCCTACTACAGGGATCACCAGCTTCCAGAAGGATCAGACAGGTATAAAATGTCTATACCAGGGTTTCTCAACCAGGGTTCCATGGTACCCTAGGGTTCCTCCAGAGGTTGGTAGGGCTTCTTTGAGCAATAGAAAATGTCTGCACCTCAGATAAGTTACTTCCAGTGTTGCCAACCGCCAGTAAATTTACTGACAATTTGTAAAAATCAGTGATTTTTAGAACTGTCTATAAATATCAGGGTCTGATAATTTGTCATGCTGTGCTGACTTTTTAAGTGTAAACCGGGCAAACTACTTGATATGGGTATTGTCAGTGTTTCCATGTTGTGTTTAAATATCAATTGTCTTAGTTTTTAATAGAAGTTCAGTTATTTTTCAGGTTGCCAGTAAAAAAATGTGCTCTGCCAGTAAGATTTTCCATGATTTGCCAGTAAAAAATGCTGCGGGAGGTTGGCAACACTGGTTACTTCTGTCACCATTGATCCATTTAGCTACAGTATCTATAAGAGGGGGATTCTTCCAAATGACCACAAGTGTAAGGAGCATTCTTCACACTGACCATCACACTAATGTATCATGAGTTGTAGATAAAGTAATTTTCAGCAAGGGTTCCCTGAGACCGGAAAGTTATTTCAAGGGTTCTTCTGTTTAGAAAAGGTTGAGGAAGGCTGCTCTATACTAACACTGGTTCAAGCTGGACCAATGAAACTATGCAAAAATGTACACACCAATCTTCTGCTTTAACTTATATTTACTCAGCTGTTTAAGAGCTTGTTCACATTTGTGGTCTGGATCTGCATTCAGACCTTCAGAGTGCCTCCTTACTGCCTGCTTTATCCCCTTGGACCCCGCACTAGTGTGCTGGGGCGGTTGCAGAGCGGCACTATTCACTTGAATGGGTCACAATTGGCAAAAAGTGACAGGGGCCATACCTGAGAAGGGGCAATGGCTGCAAAGTATTGTGGGTATGGTAGGGTATGGTATATGTACACCCCCAGCTGCTGCCTCTGCAGATAAAGTAGGAGCGATTGGGGAGCAGTGAACAAGCCCTATGGGTTTGCCTGGAATTCCTGTCCAAGCCCAGCTCTACTGAGAAGGAACCCCTTCAAATTTTATTGCCGAGAAAAAATTGCTGCACAGCAGTCTGTAAAATTTCCAGTTTATTGTAAATAAACAGGTCGGACCTAATCCAGCGTCTAGCCTAATGTGATGTACATTCTGAAATGCTTCTACAAGGCCAACTTAAAGAGCTTCATTGTCTACACTGATTTTTGTTGGTCTCCGTTGTTTGGACATAACGTTGCTGTAATTGGACTATAACTTGAGCCATATGTTAAAAAAATATGTAATTACATGACATTTGTAGTGAGCCCATTATGCAGTGAGATACAGCAGCATGGGACTGAAAGAAGTTCAATGGAAAACTTTCATTCTATAATGCAACCATTAAATATGATTTGCAAGACGTCGTTTCTCCAGCAATTAGCCAAACAGTTTTTTTCCCTTTATTTTGCCAATTTAATTTCTAGTGTTGGAATGTGTCTAGTTTAATGTGCGGATGACAGAAGCTTACAGTGGATGCCCAGATAAGACACAGCATGGGCATTGTGATAATAAAGTCACTTTTCCAACATGCGGCCCCCCAGTTCTAGGTAGATTATCAGTTTAGAAAAGCGGGTTGTTAAAGTGGACCTGGTTTCCAAAAATCTCCAATTTTAAAGCAAACCTTTCATGAGAGAATAGGGGGTTGCATTGCTGATTTTCTTCTAAAAAAGTGTCTGGCTGTTGTCCTGAGTCACTAATTTCAGTCATTTGGGTCACTGACCAGAGAAAGACAGAGATCCTTACCTGCATACAGGCGGTCCCCGGGTTACCAACAAGGGTCTGTAGGTTTGTTCTTAAGTTGAATTTGTTTGTAAGTCGGAACAGGTATATTATTTAAGTGTAGCTCCAGCAAAAAAAAAAAAAAAAATTAAGTTTTTTTTTTATAGCACAGGGAAGGGTTAACACCCCTATAAGGTTTGTTTTGCTGTCTGTACCCCTGTTCAGAAGATTTCACCTCACTTCCTGTCCCAATGATAATTGGATTTTGAAAATTTTGGGTTGTTGTGGAAACAAGGATTGGAGATAAAGCATCAGTGGAGACACCTTTTCCCCATAATAACTTTTACAGGCAGGGGAGGGCTGGCAGCCTTAGGCCTGGGGGGCAAGTTCAGTCAAGTGGCCCATTGAACCTCCGAATCAGCTCACCATCCATGCCCACCTGGTTTTAGAATGGATATTGATGTTATGAAGCAAGACAAATATGATACAATGTGGTAACATCATTTAATGTTAATAGCAACAAAGGAGGTTTATCAAAAATAATGCATCAATGCAGCTCATCAGTGCCCACCAATGCAGCCTCATCAGTGCCCATCAGCTTAGCCTCATCAGTGCACATCAATGCAGCCTCACCAGTGTCCATCAATGCAACCGCACCAGTGCCTATCAATGCAGCCTCACCAGTGCCTATCAAATACAACCTGATCAGTGCCCATAAATGCAGGCTCGCCAGTGCCCATCAATGCAGCCTCACCAGTGCCCATCAAAGCAGCCTCACCAGTGCCTATCAAATACAACCTGATCAGTGCCCACCAATGCAGCCTCATCAGTGCCCATCAGCTTAGAATCATCAGTGCACATCAATGCAGCCTCACCAGTGCCCATCAATGCAGCCGCACCAGTGCCTATCAATGCAGCCGCACCAGTGCCTATCAATGCAGCCTCACCAGTGCCTATCAAATACAACCTGATCAGTGCCCATAAATGCAAGCTTGCCAGTGCCCATCAGCACAGTCGGCCCTGGATGCCCCCTCCCTTTGCCTGCAGTTAGTTGGTGGCTGCGCCCCTGCTTCCTTCCTCCACAAGAAGAAAAAAGTGTGAGCAGCCATTTTGAATGTAAGTTAGGGTGGCCTGGGGGGCAATTGCCCCCCTGCCCCCTGGGCCAACCCTCCCCAGCTTACAGGAGTGAATTTCCCTTCCTAGGGGGAGATTTCCTCTCACTTCCTGTTGTCTCCCTCCGTTTGTAAGTAGGAGTCGTTTGTAAGGCTCCTTTCACACTGGGGCTGGCGGGCGGGAGCGGTAAATCCCCGCTAGTTTCAGCGGGGATTTACGGCTGTTATAGCGGCGCTACGGCACCGCTATGCAGGCAGGTGCACAACGCTTTTAACCCCCCACAAGGGGTTAAAACGGGGTTAAAAGTGCCGGAGCACCGCGCTACCGAGGCGGTGTGCAGCCGCTTCGGAAGCGCTGCCCATTGTTTTCAATGGGCAGGGGCGGTGGAGGAGCGGTGAATCACCGCTCACCGCACCGCCCCAAAGATGCTGCTTGCAGGACTTTTTGTAACGTCCTGCAAGCGCACCGCCCCAGTGTGAAAGCACTCCAGCTTTCACATTGGGGTGGGTGGGGAGGTATTTTTGAGGCGCTTTACAGGCGCTATTTTTAGCTAAATAGCGTCTGTAAAACGCCTCAGTGTGAAAGGGGCCTTAGTCGGATGTTTGTACCTAGGGGACCGTCTGTACTGTGTTACTGCCTCACTTGATTTGCCATTAAGGTCAAAATATCTTAAATTGTTTGTAAAACTTCGAATTTTTTTGTATAAAAATAACAAACATTATACTTACCTGCTCTGTGCAATGGTTTTTCACAGAGCAGCCCCAATCTTCTTCTTCTGGGGTCCCCCGCCGGTGCTCCAGGCCCCTCCTCTTCATTGTGTGTAGCCACGGAGAGCCGCTTTCCATGGGGGCACCCGTGCTGGATCGCTCCCGAGTTCCACTTTTGCGTCCATTGACACAAACAGCGGGACTCAGCCCTGTCCCTGTGTCAATGGATTTGATTAACAGCAGCAGGCTCCTGCTGCCATCAATCTGTCCAATGAAGAGAACGACAGTGGCTGGAGCTGCTGCGCTCGTGCACATCGCTGGATCGGATTCAGGTAGGAAAAAAGGAGGGTCTTGGGGGAAGCTGCAGCACAGAAGGTTTTTCACCTTAATACATGGAATGCATTAAGATGAAACACCTTGAGGCTTTACAACCACTTTAAAGTATATGTAAACTCACCTTGTAAAACAGCAAAAAACGGACATAAGTTTAACCCCTTACCACCCAGCCACAGTGTCACATTCAAAAGACCCTTTACTCCCGTTGGGGCAGGAAGGACAGAGAAATCACATGACCACTGTGATTGGCTGTCACAGTGCTCACATGAACAGGAGCTGCACAGAAAGCTCTGCCACCCATGTATGCATATGTGTGGAGTGTGGGTGCTAAAGGCCACAAACAGGGCCTCTTTAACGCGGGGCAAACGGGGCAGCTGCCCAGGGCGCTGTCAATGTTGTGGGGCCCAAAGCAGAGCTGTCCGTTGAGCCCCGTGCTGCCCGCAAATATCCAGGAGTAGAGGATGCAGCTGACCGCCCCTACCTCCCTTTCTCTCCCAAGCGACCACGCTATGATAGAGGGAGAAGCACAGCTGTGGGCTGCATGTGATAGAAAGTCCACTCACCCTGCTTCTCCCTCTGTCACGAGCTGCAGGACTGGAGCAATTGTGTCTGTGATAGGGAAGTAGGCAGAGCGGCGCTCTGTGTTCCTTTTGCCCCCCACCCCAGCCTGTCAGACCTGTGTAGCACAGAGCCGAGTGAAGTTCTCAGGCTGTGTGCTACAGGTCTGCTGTGTGCTGTGATGAGCAAGAATTGTGGAGAGAAGGGGAGGGGGATTCTGCAGTGCAAGGTGGGGGGGTCCGTGAAAAGAGGTGAGAGTTGTGTAGGAAGGGGGTAGGTTGTGTAAGCTGCTTCACATCCACAGCTTGGGGTGTAAGGTGGTACAGAGGTGATCTATTGGGGAGGGGGGGTTGGTGTTACAGAGGTGATCTGTGGATAGGATACAGAGGTGTTCCCTCCATCCCCGCCAGTCGACGTAGGAGAT